>CM042563.1:1255000-1375000 GCA_023630585.1 Cranoglanis bouderius | reverse complement strand
TCCACAGGCAGATGCTAGCGCTGGCTCAGCGCTACCCGAACGTCCGTGTGACGGCCTGGCGCATGGCGACGATCTGGGGCGGAGCCAGTCTTCTCAGCATGTACCTGCAGAGCATGAAGGACCTGCTGGCTATGAGCCACTGGCCCTGGGACTTCTTCATCAACCTGAGCGCTGCCGACTACCCCATCAGGTGAGTGTGCAGAGAAACAATCAGTCAGTTCATGCAACTCATGGTTGTGTTTTCATCAGCTACCGGATTCAATAGACCACCATGTCGTAGATCATCATGGGGGGTGTTTACTGTACAGCTCGTAAAACTACTGTAATTGGTGCTGTTTAGTCTAGTACTACGCAGTTTAGGAAGGTTGTCATAGCAACCAGGAAAGCTTTATCGTTCCTGTGCATACTATAGCTGAACTAGCTGGCTAACATCACTTGCTAGATTTAGCAAACTTGACCATGACATCACCACAACAGACCACCTGATGCTAGCGGTCTTGCTAGCAAACCTGATGTGTAACAGCTTCATGTCTGCAAACATGACTCTTGGTTTTAACTGGACGGTCGATTACCTTTGAACCCGGTTACTGCTTTTGATTACAAAACACAAAAGTTAGCCGAATGTTAATGTCGTAACGTAAAGATCGTCTTGACCGGGTGAATCTTTGTGCTGCAAATGCTTTTGGGAAATTTAGCGCTATCTGCAATACAAGAACTCATCTGTGGTTGAGTAAAATGGTAGACTTCAGTTATTCTAGAACTCCATCCACCACGAAGGCACTGCGCTCGACTGGGTTCTTTTTCAGGTTCTTTCTTTCTTGTCGAAATCTGCAGTTTGTGACTGTTGAAGATGGGTTGTGTAGCTCCTCACCACAGAGACACCTGTTTAAAGGATTCTGGAAGTCGCCCTCTGAGCACTTAGCCCCGGGTTTATCAGCTACAGTGCAGCTGATGCTCTCAGTAGCGTAACTGACGTCTCCGGTGCTCTTTGATCACAATGTTTGGTGTCGAGTTCATTCGTCCTTGTTTCCTTACCTGCTCTTATCGATTAGCAAGAATCTAAACCAATCGAGTCCGCACCTGAGTGGCGTGCGCGTTAGCCACGAGGCATCGTGGCAGATTAGTTCCGAGCAAAGTTTTGGAGGGATTACGGGTAATTGAGTGAGGCCACGAGCGGCGGCGGCGTTTGATCTCGTGTCAGCAGGTACGATGCTTCGTAGAGCCGGTGAAGGATTACACGGGAGAACGGTGTAGCCTGCAGCGTCAGCGTGACAAACAAAGTACAGGAGAATGGATCTGGATATGAAAACGAAGACAGGAAACCATACGCGATGAATAAAAAATAAAAACAAAAAGGAACAAGGTGAGAGTAATGGACAGGATTTAAATAACAAGGACGTTATGATTTTTTGGTTTGGTTTTACATTTCAGTTTTCACTCGAGTTGTTATTTATTCTCTTACCTTTTTTTTTTTTTTTGCACCCGAAGAAAATAAGGAAAGTAATGAAACGCGGTCCCGCTTCATGACCGTGTTTAATTTACCCGAAAGACGGCACCACAAATCCACCGAGGCTTGGGCAACAGACTGGATTTGAGAGTGTGTGGAAATGTTTGATTTATAATTTATGTGGGGCGAGCTGCAGGATAGCTCGGTCTTTCTACCCCGGTTAAAATCGATCCTCCGACCCTGTCATTTTTCTCGGCCTTCAGAAATCGGGGGGGAGGGAATCGATAGAGCCGAGCCATAAATTTCCATCCTGTTCGGTTAGCGCCGTTCTCCGAGGTTAATCCAGGTGCTCTATCCGTCAGAGACAGGGGGAGAGAGGGAGCGAGAGGGATGGGGGTGGATAGCTTCAAGCTACAGCTCCTTAAACGGGAACATCAAAGAGACGAGAGCCTTTCTTTTTATCCGGCCTGCTGATCGGGATCCAGGCGCTATTTGGAAATAGCCTGGCAGGGGGGCAGTTGATAGCTCTTACTCCACATGGCATTAAGACGCTCTCCTTTAAAAAGGCCCCTTAAAAAAAGGAAATTCACACAATGCCTCACCACCGCCCACTTTACCCTTTAAAAGTAGCTGATCTGCCAAGACAATGTTTTTCATTTTGCCCAGGAGCTACAAGCGTGATGTTGCTAACAAGTAAGGAAAGCTAATATCCCCGAGTTTAGCATCCTGCCTAAATCCTCACACACTTACCTGCATTAAAACAACATATAAACTCCTTCATCAAACCAAATTGGAACTATAATTATCATCTGAATGACATACAACTCCACCGTCAAACTTTAAGCCACGCCCACTACCTGAGTCGGAAGACAGTGATTGGCTCGGCAACATCCTTTTGTCGACAATGATAACAAATAAGATGACTGAGGCGACACCACATTTAGTGCACCATGCTAAACCGGAGTATAAAAAAGTATTGACATGCTGGTGCTCCTTAAAGGTGTGTGTGTGTGTGTGTGTGTGTATGTGTGTGTGTGTGTGTGTGTGTGTGTGTGTGTGTGTGTATGTGTGTGTGGTGTTTGTCATGTTTGTACAGGAACCAGGCAGTAATGAATAGCACGATAAAAGGAACTGAGGGTCTGATTGAACTCTTTTATCCTCCTTAAGCGAGGCCTGTCTTGTCATTACGGCACAGCGTCTCTTTGTTCTTCTTCCTCTTCTAACTCTCTCGAGCTACGATTCCATCCACACTCAGTGGCAAGTGTCAGTCGGCAAAATAAAGTAGGAATCATCACGTTCCTGAAAAGAGTGCTAGGAAAATATCGTTTATTACGTTTCCAGCACCAGCTTCTCTTTAGTGATACGTCGGGAAAAGGGATATATATATATATATATATATATATATATATATATATATATATATATATATATATATATATATATAGAGAGAGAGAGAGAGAGAGAGAGAGAAGAAAACAACAGAGGAAGTTTGAAGTCATTTAATTCTGTATGGAAAAGTAGTATGTTATCAAATTATAGTTCTCCAATCAGATTCCGTCGCTCATAACCATGTCAAACATATTGTGCTGTTATTGACTGAAAGCGCTCGGATCGATACGTGTAACACACGCAGGACTGAACCATTTCACTCAATAATGCCCCCCCCATTACTGAGTGAAATGGTTCAGTCCTGCGTTTGTGTGCAGGCGAGGGGGTGGGGTGGGGAGGGGGTGTTTTGTTTTAAATCTCTAGGGAAATAGGGAAAGTCAGCAATCGCTTTCTAATTAGATTAAAGTCAACAAAACTGCTTCTACAAAAATACAATTAGACAGAGAAGGGCAACAAAAACACGCTTCCTGGAAATCCAGAATGTATGAATATGCAAATTAGAAATGCCACGCCCCTTCCACCGGTCAACAAGCCCGTTCTGTGTTTCAGTGTTCCTATGCAGCAAAATTGCTTCAATGATCATTTTTACGTTTTGACCGTCTGTGAACTGAAATTAATTTCCCCAAAAGTATTTATTTATGAAAACATTTAATGTTTTTTTTTTTTTTTTGAGGGAAAGTTTTACTGCTTAAAATGTGTGTCGTCGATTCTGAACAACTTCGTAAGTGAAAGCTAACCTAATGCGCGAGAGCTAACTTAGCGAGTGTATGGCTACTGTGTAACTCCCACTGCTTCTATTGTTGTGTTTAGTTGCTTGAATGATGTCACAGGCGGAGTCTCGGTGGTCTGTCAATCAAGTGTGCTCATTAGAATATTAGGCCATGCCCAATAGGACAGCTTCAGATGGATCCGGTCAGCAAATTCAGCCGCTTTTTGAACACGTAGAGACGCAGAAGCCGCTGTGTTAGGAGTGTGGAAACGTGGTACCGTTTCAATAGAATGGATAAAACTCGACAGTTCTTGTTTGGCTAGACATTCCGACTCGACTGCATGTCCTCAGCAGTGACCTGCTGTCCCCGAGTGACCTCTGACCTCATGACGGCCCGCTCACGTCCCCCCTGTGCTTTTCCTCCCGATGTCCTTCCGCATGCCTGCATCTCAAAGAGACTCCTAAAAGCCCTATGGCATTGTGGGAAGGCTTTGTCCTGGAGCGCCACTCGTTTTGGCCTTTTATCCTCGCAGAATCGCTCCTTTTCTTCGGCCCTGCTGGAAGTCTGTGCAGCTGTTTTGGTGGCCTTTTCAGATGCAGGAAGAGGACAAGTGCAGAGTCTGTTGTTCTTCTCCTCCCCTGGGGTTAGACAGGCTCGACGACGCCCTCTACTGGACTGTCTCACCTGCACAGAGTACTTCCTCTGTCTATTCCTTATTCCTCTTGTTACTCATCTTTAAAAAATTTTTGCCTGTCTTTCTTTCATTCTCTCTCTCTCTCTCTCTCTTAATGCTGTCTTTGTCACGTTTTTATCGCCATTCCTGTTTTACTTTCTTCCACCACAGCTCACTCAGTCTTCATGTCTGACTCTGATGCTACTCCACATCTGATTTAAGATCTTAAAGTTTGTAATGTTTAAGTGTTTTGTGTCACAATTGACTTGACAGTGACAGTAGGGGGCGCTAACAATTACAAACCACTTTAACCACCATTAACGTTGACATTAAAGGAACACTCGAGGGTTTCTCAACCTAAACTCGACCTTCAACTAGTTTCCATGAACTCAGAAAAGACCTTAAAACCTCTTTACGCTGAAATCATCTATAACAGAAGTCCTAAGGGGCAGACGTTGTATTCTGTTAACGTGTTAAAACATATGACTACCAAATTTAAATTCTTTCCTGAAGGTTTTGTCGTATCCATACGCCATCGTAGCCACACAACAAAATCTTTCCTATGAAAAAGTAGTTCCATCTCTAAAAGGACCTATAGATTTACAGCTTTGTTTACAAACAAGGTTCAACGTCTGCCCTTAGACTTGCAATACACGTGATTTTTGACTTAAACCTAGTGAGATTTTCTGTTCTTTCCTCAGTGCAGGAAACGTGTCGAGATACTTATCCATGCTAATCATGTACACACACTACATATACAGCGGATAGAGATTACTTCGTACCCCTTTAACATCAGTACACGAAACCCTGTCCTCAACCTCGGCCCCTTACGGGAACTTTTTAGACCTTTTAGTTCCTGATAAGCACTCTTGTTCCACAGAAAGAGTGAAATACACACAACACGCCTACACACAACTGCAGTGTTCTCATTGCTGATGCTGGTCAGGTTTTTCTCGTCCACCACACGGCCAGGCATTAGCGTGTTTTGTGTGTGTGTGTGTGTGTGTGTGTGTGTGTGTGTGTTGGACTGATACAGCAAGACACTGCCACACAGAAGTATGTTGGTGTCTGTGTGGGCGTGTAAAAGCAGGCAGATATACAGAGACTCAGACGCTTTGTGTACTTTGGGTGTGTGTGTGTGTGTGTGTGTGTGTGTGTGTGTGATGGCTCTGACAGCCTGGTTAAGGCTATAATTTGGTCTTATGCCAATCTGCGGTGGCTTTGGGACTCGTAGTGTTGGGAGTTCGGCAGACAGAAAGGGGGTGTGTGTGTTTGTCTCTGTTTATGTGTGTGTGGCAGAAAGTGCGGACGTGTGATTGATTCGCAGTCACAGGTACGGAGGCGACAGGTTGACGCTGCCAACATCAAATACGTCTTAAAGGGATAATCTGTATCGAGATTCGGCTTCGGCTGATCGAACGTATATCCAGCTCCAACTCTAGAGGTCAAACGGGCAAAAGAGCATTTCCACATGGACTTACTCCCATTAAATACCTTATCGTTCGCGTTAAATACCCTATCGTTTCCATAGTAACAGCTCGTTCACAGGGACTTGCATGACGTAACGATTAAAATGGTTGATTATTATTGTAAGTGTATGTAACGAGCTGTGACATCTTCAGAGGTTTGTTTTGTTTTGTGAAAAAAAGAGAGGCTGTTGAGGTGACGGCTGTTTATCGATGCTATGATGCAAGTGAGAACAGGAACCAACCTGTTTCAAGGACGTTCCAGAACTTTAAATGCTGCTTCAGGGTCGTAACACACACACACACACACACACACACACACACACACACACCCTCCACTCAGTATTTTACGACACCAGCAACACACACACTGTATTACTCCTTACTTAACGAATACTCTGTCAGTTATTGTGTACATCTGCAGGGGATAGAGATAAGATTGAAAAACGCTCGAGTATTCCTTTAAAATAAAATAAAAATATATATATATATCTATTGAGCTCACACTCGAACAATAGTGCCAGTTGTTCAGCGCTGCACCATATGTTGGCTTATCGTGCTGTTCATAATTAAATTACGGGATTCAGAGAACACATAGGCGTACTCACTTATCTGTTTTTTTTCCCATACTGCTGTCACGAAGATGTTCTGCGAAAGCGTGCTATTCTTGGCTAGCACAATAATGATAATTAGCCTTATCCAATACGAATTAAAGGAAAGTGCCGGTAATGAAATCTAATTGTTAGGTGTTTCCTGCTCTCGTGTCCCCGGGGTTGCGTTCGCCTCTACGCAGTTGTGTGTGTGTGTGTTTGTGTGTCATTTAATGAGAGCGCAGTGGCTGTCACGTTGTGGTTGAAACAGGCCGTTCGTATCTGGTTCACTGCGGCGCCGAGTGCGGGTTAGAGATTTCCCAGAATCCCCTGTGCCCTGCACTCATTTACACTGCCTCTCATTAGCCTGATTGATCTCCTCTCTCTCTCTCTCTCGATTCAATAAATGCTTTATCGACATGGATTTTACAAATGACATTAGTGCCCAGGCAAACAACCGTCATTTGATTAAAAGGACAAACTTTCTTACGTTTAAACAAACAGAGGAAGAGAATCCTCACATTCCCTTCTCTCTCTTTCTGTCCTCTCAGGACTAATGATCAGCTGGTGGCTTTCCTTTCCAAGTACCGCAACATGAACTTCATCAAGTCTCATGGGAGAGATAACGCTCGGTGAGTAGCGACGACATAACACGTATCATATCATATATCGTATCGTATCGTATCGTATGAGCTGGAATAGAAAGGCTGGTTTCACGCAGTCCTGTTATTCTGGGCCATATAAACATGTATTGTGGGAAAAAACGATTATCCAAAGGTGGTGGTGGTGGTTGTTTTTTTGCACCTACTGTATGTATAACTTCTTGATCATGAGTTCTCTTCTTCCACACAGATATGAGCAAAAAGTATATCAAAATGCAACAAAGTGTGTGAGCTCAGTCCTGGATGTTTATATGAGCATGTCAAATACTCATCTGTTCCATCTGATATCAGCGTTATAATAACAGTAGTAATGTAATCCAGTGGAAGAGAAAAGGTTTGCCATGTGGTACTTATTGCCCTCTGTAGATTCATCAGAAAGCAGGGTCTGGATCGGCTCTTCTTCGAGTGCGATACACACATGTGGCGTCTCGGTGACCGGAAGATTCCAGAAGGCATCGCTGTGGACGGAGGCTCTGATTGGTTCCTGCTGAACCGCGCCTTCGTGGAGTACGTCATCAACACCGATGACGACCTGGTGACCAGCATGAAGCGCTTCTACGCTTACACTCTCTTGCCAGCCGAGGTGAGTTAACTTAAGACATTACTGGACGTTTTAAAAATTCGATCAGCAACTTGAGCAATGCAGAGCAGAAAATTTAGAAACTGTACTCTCTTATTTTCTAACTCAGGAGCAGGGTGTTAAGTGTGTAAAGTGGATGGTTTTAATTACAGCAGGCTTAGAAAAGAAAAAGAGGTGTGATTCTTTATCCTGTCTGGCGATAGTAATTCACCCCTCAGGTATTGGATTCTAGCCCGAGAAAAGCAGACTCCTTTTTTTTTCCCCACTGATGTAGACATTTAAAAAAGCAGACCTCCTGGTACGGCCGCCCTGTATGTCATCCGTCTTCATTTTATCAGATATCATTAGTTCTCTCTCTATCTCTTCTTCTCTGCAGTCGTTTTTCCACACGGTGCTGGAGAACAGTCCTCACTGCGAGAGCATGGTGGACAACAACCTGCGCATCACCAACTGGAACCGGAAACTGGGCTGCAAGTGCCAGTATAAGCACATCGTGGACTGGTGTGGCTGCTCCCCCAATGACTTCAAACCCTCTGACCTGCCCCGCTTCCAGGTAAACCACGCTAAACCACTTTTTCAGACACAAACCCATTTATACTGAGAGTTCTGTACGTTTGGTCTAGTGGGAAATCTGTTTTTGAACCTTGGTACAGACCAGAAAAACCAGTCTCTGGTCCATCTGAATACAGTGGTCTGCGGTTCACTTCAAATAAACCTGGGCGTGGCCATACCATGTAGGATACCGAACTAGCCCCACCCCAGCAGGTTCTTCTCCAGGGTTTTTTGACAGCTTGGAGCAATCCTCTGAAATTTTTTGCTGGAACTGTATCCCTTCCTCGGTTTGCCAGTTGATGATCCCTGGTCCACAGGAATTCTTCTGAAGATAAAAGTGCAATGATAGCAAGCCCACCTTAAGTGTAGACTTAACTGTTTTGAGTCCACTTTGGTAACTATTTTATGCTTCTTTGGCATAACTCTGGTCCACTGCAGTCACATTTATGCAAAACATGTGAGGCAGAATCCAATCCAGGTCGTGACCTGAGCTGTAGAGTTTTAAGGTTCTTGCTTGCTCTCTGGCAGCCTTGGGACTTGAAATAACCACCTTCTGGTTACAAGAGCAGAAGCTTTGTCTGACAAGGTTTTAACTGTCCAGTGCAAAAGTGGAAAGCCTCTAACACATACCTCTTTAGTCTTTAACCAGGCCAAGAGCAGTGCCAAACAGAGCAAACTGAAGGGAACAGTTCATTAGCTACACTCACTAGACCCCTTTGTAGTGTTAATGCCACGAATCCACACCTGAAATGAACACAGTAACATTCTGCAATAGGCCCATTTACAGCCGTTTAATTTGCCCCGAACAAACAGCTAATAGCGCGGGACGAGTTCGCCACCAGGACCGATCTCCACTCCGATTAGAAATCCAATGAGACTTAACGAGAAGGGAGGCCATGCTAACTTGTGCAAGGATCTGTAATTAACTGTGGCCGGCACGAGATCAATGGCGGAGGCGGATTCCCGTCAAATGGATGCTGATAGCAGCGTATGGTAGGAATGTGATCGTGGACTCAGAGTACAGTACAACAGAGTTAGAGTGTCTTTCCTCTCGTCATAAAATCTCCCATCACTCCGGGGAATGAGTGGGAGTGTGGGATCGAGTATGGATTCAATAGGAGGGGGAGGAGGAGGTGAGCTCCATTTTCTCCAAAGTGTTGGCCAAAGCTGTTGCTTTTGTTTCCATCTTCTTTGTCTGCAAGTGAGCAGTCTGTGCTTTTTCTCTTTTTTTGCATTCCTTTTCCCTTTTTTCTTACTTTTTCTCATCTCGGTTGCTTATTTTTTTCATTATATCTATTTTCTTTTTATCTGTATACCTCTTTATATCTCTCATTTTTTCTTTCTTTCCTTCTATTCACTATTTTCTTTACTCTACCTCTTTTTTGTCTTCCATTGTTTCTCTTTTTCCCCATTTGTTTTGATTTTTCTTATTTTCAGCCCTTCTTTTGTTAATTTTCTATTTTATTCACTTTCTACATCACTTTATTTTATATATATTTTTCTGTCTTCCTCATTTGTGTTCTTTAACCCTTTAAACTTCATCTGTGTGTGTGTGTGTGTGTATATATATATATATATATATATATATATATATATATATATAATTTTTTCCCTTTCTGTTTTGTCATTCTTCTTCTTTCACTGTTTATTTTCTATTCCTTACCCTCTATACATCTTATTTTTCTCTTACTTATACATATTTTCTTCCTTTTCCCTTTCTCTCATGTTTACCTTCATGATTTCTCTATTTGTTTCTATTTTCATTCTTCTCGCTCTTTCTTTCCTTTTTTTTTTTTTTTTTTTTTTGTCTTTGTCCATCTAATTTATGGCATGACATTTTCAATTCTGGTCTCGTGTGCTGTTATCCCAGTTGCCCTGCTCTTCAGCGCCGTGCCCATGACATCATCGCCATGAGCTTTCTTTCGCTCTCAGGCCACAAAATGTCAGAGGCGACGGATCTTAAACGAAATTTGCAAGAAGCTGTGGTATGCGATGATTAAAAACGTCCAAAGCGCATTAAGACCAAAGGGAAATTACATGCTGAGATATTTGGGATCTGCTTGCTGCACTGGTAATTAGTGTTTCCTTTCCTGTGTGTGTGTCAGTGTTTCGGTTGGCCCAGCAGCTGAGGATGAGTTGAAAAGAGGAAAAGAGGAGGGGCCCAGGCACTTCAAAATAACTACCACATTTTAAGCACTTCTAACTGTGGTTTGAAATTCACCCCGACAGCCTTCAATTGACTATCAGTACTGAAAAGCAGCATGTGAAAGGGCCTCTGTGATCAACTGCTGTGGTTAACCATTTCAAGTCTATCCTGGGAGATGTGGGGGAAGGGCGCGAGAGCTTTTGCAGTCCATTAAGAGCATAAGCGCAGCCGTGGCTATTGAGTAATTACCCTTCGACAATGCTTCGTCTCTCGCAGCGGCATCTGAAAGAAAGAGGACAAAGGGCGGCTGACGGAAGCTTGAAATGCGTCGTGGCAGTTCAGTTTGTTCACAAGCCGTTCTCAGCCTTGAGCCTCCAAAGAGCCAGGAACCTCTGAAAGAGCTTCCTGGACATGGACGCTCTAAATCACCTCTAAGATTCCCTCTTTTTCACCCTCATCTCTTCCACACCAGCTATTTAGGGGAGGAAAAACTGTAATCGCAGCTGCTCTGTGAAAAATATCAATTGTTTTTCCGTCGTTGACATTTTCCCTGTGTAAAAAGGCTTTTGTGGAAAAAATAAATAAATAATGAATAATTAAAAACGACTAGAGAACCGCTGTTCAACTACTGCTGTCTATATACAGCTATATTTCTATGGCTAGTTTTGTGTACTTTAGGACTTTTCTACTCTACTGGGAGTTGCAAACCAAATTTTAATTTAATTAAAATTCTGTTCTTTCCAAGAAAGAGAACTTTTTGTTCTCCTCCAGGTTAGCAGGCTGATTTTTCTGAATAGCTTAAGTTGATGTTTGCTGACTGACGTGCAAAGATAGCTCTTCACTTTGATTTTTATTTTTACCATCAATCACATCTCCTGAGAATGGAGCTCTATCTTTGCCTCTTCTTCTTTCCTGTGCATCCCGCTGGATTGCATGCTCCTTCCAATTTCTGCTTGCCATCTGATCTTTCCTGTCTGTTTCCCTCTATTCCTATCCTCTCTGTTCTTTCCAAAAATCAGTGCACTGTCTCTCATCATCCTCCTCTACCTCCTCTCTCTTTTTTTTTGTCTCTTTTAGCAAACGGCTCGGCCCACGTTCTTTGCTCGAAAGTTTGAGGCCAGCGTGAATCAGGAGATCGTGAATCAGCTGGATGCCTTCCTGTTTGGAAGTTACCCTCAAGGCATGCCAGGACTCAAAGCCTACTGGGAGAACATTTATGATGAGCCTGATGGTGTCCACAGTCTGAGTGATTCCCTTCTCACCCACTACCACTCCTTCACCCGCCTCGGCCTGGCACGAGCCGCCAACTCCCTGCAGGGAGACGCCAGCGACAACCGTTGTAGGTCAGTACTGTTTTAGGATCTGTTAAAATTTAACATTCAGTAACCAATTTTTCCTTCGTCTGTCATTCATTAACACAGAAATTAAGAAAAAAAGACAAAAAAGATGCGAAGGAGGAAGTCTTAAGGTTGGATCCAAATGACTCCATCCTTGTGAAAACTAAGCATACAACAGAATGAGATCTGCTAATGAAAGCCGTATGTAACTGAACTGAAGTGAAAGCCTACGTGGCATGTTAACCCAATAATTACTGAGGTGAACACCACAGAAACCACAAGGCTGTTCTGGAGATGTTAAAACGAAGGCAGTGCGTGTTCCGTTTGTGAAAGAAGCCCTGGTTCATTCAGCCTCAAACAGGCCTGTGTCAGTATTTAGGAGTAGTTCCCACCTCCCAACACAAGGAGGGGGTGAAGGAGACTCAGGGCACAACGAGCTGCTTGTTGCCAGTTTGGGGTGTGTGAGGGGCAGAAGGAGTACTCTGTTTTTGGCATACCGCTGTGACATAAGCTGTAAGAGGGTTGGAGGTTGGGTGTGTGAATAGGGCCTCTGTTAATGTTTATGGCTGCTGTAAATGTTTGCTGTTCAGCTTGGCAAGGGGAGCAGGAGGTCCTCCAGCATCGGCTGGAATACTGATGAGTCTGGGGTGGAGTTCTCGCCAGGAGAAGCTTTCTGTTGCTCCTCTATCCATCTGTTGGTCCTCGACTGTATTCTGAAATAGACCTGCTTTTGTTTTGAATACTCGTCAATTGTCGGTTGATTAGCCGTTGTCTTGGGCTGCACAGTACATCATTTTTATTCGTTCCTTTGAAATACTGATATTACAGCCAATTACTAATTGTTTTATGAAACAAGCATATCCCTTAACATTATACAAGCAGGAGTACGGAAACTAAGCCGGAGTAGTTGCACCATTTGAAATGAAGCTACTGTATTTTCTCCCCAGGTACTATGCCATGGGACATCCTGTGGCTGTCCATAGCTACTTCCTATTTGATGAGTTCCAGGGTTACCTGGTGAAGCATCACGCCACCAATCTGGCTACCAGCAAGCTGGAAACTCTGGAGACCTGGGTGATGCCTAAGAAGTTCTTCAAATTCACCAACCCACCAAGCAACTTCAACAGACTGCAGTTTGCCGAGGTAAGACAGCTTAGAGTTTGTCTGAAGTTCTGGAGGCTCCAGTGTGAGTTGAGAGAAATCTCTGTTGTTCACATACACAGGTTTGTGTTGAAAAGGTCGGTGGAAGTACGAGCACATTCGTGCAGATCAACAAGCGGAGGTTTATTTTACTGCCTCCATCAGAACAACATAAAGATATTCTGCAGAGTAAATAAGGGAGAATAAAATTTAGATTAGAATCAGGCAGATTGTCTTTTCAGTGATTCATGTGCTAGGCAATGAATTGGCTGATGTTGTGCTTATGCTTTTTTTTTCACAATGGAGATAACACCCTCAGCAGAACCACATGTAAGTGAGCTTGTGTTAGGTCATTTATGGTATGTTGTTGGACAATGAAAAACTGGCTGTTGTAAACAAAGTGGTTCAGTTGATTAAAACATAAAAAAGAGAGATTTCAGAACAATGCTTGGTTTGTTCTTGCCCATTGCAGTAAAAATGTTCTGGCAGTATATATGTGCGAAGGCTCACACACTGTGTGCACTGAAAGGAAATTGACCTCTGAATATTATTGGTAATCTTACTCTACTGTGCATTCCGCCTGACATACTCCGTTAAGCAAGCAATAATTCAGACGTCCTTCATTGATTTAGCTGTCAGCCTGTGCCGTACCTATCATCTTGCCCTTTGGCATAATCAGTGATTTGTCTGCCAGGAGTGTGTATGGGTGGGGGTAAAATAATGACTGCATGCTTTGCTGCGCCAGGTTTATCTGCTGTAAGACAATGGGGTGGGTGGGTCACATGCAGAGATGCAGGACGTGAGAGATTTTCAACAGGACAAGTACATATCTAGCCACCTGTAGTCTCCCCACAGCTCCTACTGGTCAGTCTCTGCAGGACACCAAGGTGTCACTATCCATAAGCACTGGAGTGCCCAGCATGTTTTGCTGAAAGAGACTGAGGCCAATGACTGGTGCTGTAAACCACTTAAATCTCATCTGGTGCCAATGTCCCTCTCAGAAGAAGTGTTCAAATTGGTCTGCCTTGTTTTCTGGAGGTACTGGCTTGGTTTGGGGAAAAGAGAGGATGCCTTGTGTTGGAGAATACTGATACTGAACAAGTGAGTCTTCTAACTGTTTTACTGACAAATCCCAGACGCTCAGAAGAGGAAGCAATGTGTAGGAAATGTTAGAATTACAGCAGCAGCCTTAGGATACTGGCACTAGATAACTCCCAGCCTCCTACCCACCTTCTCCACTGCCATAAATACGCTCAGTGGGAGTCCACCGTGGGCATGGGAAGACAACACCATGGACAGGTTTGACACTCATTTGATGCCGTTATGTTCAGCTAGACAAGTACCAGCAGACAAATTTGTGCTCATTTCTTTTACTCTTGCGTTCCTGTGCATTTTTTTTTAGGTACAACAGAACAGAAAGAGTTAGTCACGGTGGTTGCAATGGTGGTGTATGTTTAGAGAGTGCAGTGCATCTGTCAATATTGGTCCATGTTGGTACATTGCTGTATTAAATGTTTTTCCATAGTACAAAAGCAGAATCCGAGCAGTGCTACACTGCAAAAAAACAATAACTTAACATGTAAAAAATTCTTAAATATGGGCAAAAATGTATTTAATGTCTCTTACATGCCTCTTTTTTGGTTTTGTTCACTGCACAGTTCAACGTAGTTGAAACAAGGTAGAGGTTGAAACAAACCAATTTTCAACAGCAACTGACCAAGTATATGAAGGTCAAAAAAGGGAAACGTTAACTTAATTTCCCAATACTCTCTGTAGGATTTTGGTCCAGAGAACTTAAACCTAAGCGTTATAGCAGTTATTATTGCTGTTAATTTAATATTACCTAATTTAATATAATGTCTGTTCAGTTTGAATGTGTTGGTTAAGTAATTCTGAAAACTATGCATAGCTGAATCAGTCACATAAATCAGACTTAGTTTTATATTAAAGAGCATTCACATCATTCCTTTTTTCCATCAGATTGGGACAGACTGGGATGCTAAGGAGAGAATCTTCCGCAATTTTGGTAATCTGATGGGGCCTATGGACGAGCCAGTGGGGATGCAGAAGTGGGCGAAAGGGTCCAACGTGACAGTGACGATGGTGTGGATTGACCCCACTAATGTGATCGCTGCCACCTACGACGTCTTGATAGACTCCACTGCAGAGTTCACACACTACAGGCCTCCGCTGAACACACCACTGCGGCCCGGCATGTGGACTGTCCGAGTGCTGCACCACTGGAACCCCGTGGCCGAGGCACGCTTCCTCGTCACACCGCTTACACACCATAAACACCTGCCCATCCGCCAAGGTGAGATGCCAAGGGTGATGCACTTGAGGACAACTACTGATCAAGGGTGTGACTTGGAAGTTGGACCCTCTTTTGAGAAGCTTTAGATGTAACATACAGCCACAATAGCGTTTACGGAGGTCAGGCACTTAGCTCTAACTTGCAAACCACTTTTTAGTTCATCCCAAAGGTGCTTAATGGGGAAGCAGTCAGGGGTCTGTGTAAGTTCTTCCTCTCTGCTCTCAACAAACTGTTTTTGTAATGGACTTGCTTTATCCACAGGGGCATTGTCAATCTGGGAAAGTGGCTTCCTCAAACTGTTGCCACAAAATACAGCACAGAATTGTTGAAAATGCCTGGAGTTTTGACATCAGTCGACTTAGGGGCCCCAAACCATGGAAACCATCTGTGTTTGTTATGTCTCCTTCTCGCTTATTAAGTCAGGTAGCATTCTCCAGGTATTCCAAATGCAGACTCAGCTGTGAGACTGCCAGGCAGTTAGGAAAACACATTTACACTGCTTTAGAGTGTAATGCCAGTGGCACTTGGCATAGTACCCGATGATCTAAAGACTTATGTGCGGCTTTTGGCTATGGAAACCCATGCTGTTTAGCTCCTGGTGAACTTATTGTGCTGAGTTTGCATCCAGAGGTGGTTTGGGGTGTGCCTTAAATAGCTAAATCCACTAATTATAAGGGATGGTTACTTTTAGATACTTGCATATCGTTCCACAACTACTTTTGCATGTATAGCTACCAGTCAGTGTTAGTCTTAATGCAACGACATTCGTTGAGATCCCCCGTTTTTCCTTTTCATGCACTACCAGCCTGGATAGTAGAAACTCATGCTGTGAGGTCACTCTCACTTTGGCTCTCAGAGGCTTGTGCATTGGGATCGTTCTGCTCCATCAGCTAAATATAGACTTGCATATGAGTAGTACACAAAACTCAGGTCACCTTACATGGGAAAAAACTCACACTGGTATAAACGTACGTTGGAAAATAGGCTTCATTTCATCTTTTGACTTTCTTTAGTCTTAAATGATGAATTTGCCCACAGAAAACCTAATAAGAGTTAAGCTCTGATTTGTCAGTAGCAGTTTGAAATGGCTGAAGCATGGCTGGTTACTCAGGATGAATCACCATTGTGGCGTATGATTAATGCGGAAGGCAGAGACTAAGTCCTCCTGCTGATCATGCCTCTGCACCCAGAGCTAATGAAAGTTTATAGCATGCCTTTATGTGGTCCTAGCTAGTCTGTACCTCAGTGAAAGCTGGACATCCATTAATGGAAAGTTATAGATGTTAGGTGAGGGCTTGGAGGGAAATCAGGTTGGCCTTGTGCAAAGGGACAAGCCGAATAGAACTTGGCCCTTGACCATGATTTTCCGCAGTGTGACGATTACATAGATGTACATCTTAAAGGGTAGGCCTACGTAAGGATTATATAAGGACACTTACAAACAATTAAACAGATTCTTCAAAGCTTCTTCAAAGCTAATGTGCCATGTAAGCAAGATGATTTTCATTCATAGATATTATTTGATTGAACTGTACTTTGAATGCCTCTTCCAGCAACATTGTGCAATGTTGTCAACATCTAAAAACAGTATAAAGCCAGTCAACTGTGGGTAAGTTTGGCTTACAGGCTGGAACTGGCTAGTTTAAGGAGACATCTGAAAGACAGATAGGGAGGAGGCAGTCAGAGAAGGCAGATAGATGCTTAAGCCAGGAAGGTGGTAATTCGAAAGGGCAGCTTAAAGCTTAGACATCATGAAGCTTAGGAGCACAAATGGTGCAGTGGCAACACAAGATTTAATAGACAAGTAAGAAACTGATCTGAAGAATACAGATGGATGGTAAGTATGAGAAGATCCAGGGAGTTGCCTGGGAGTTACTAAATCTAGTAGCCAGCTACATCAGAAAAGATTTATTATGTTTACTAAATAATCGTCTATACTTTTATCTTTTATTCAGAGTATGCTAACTGGCTGGTTAGGGTAATCCTCACCATGTTGCCTACTAGCCTGTAGACATAGCTCATGGTTTTTGTAGCTACATCTTGATATAGTCTTTTTTTAGCACATAAAACCCTCAAAACCCATTCTGATTGCTTGATGACTCTTGGCAGTGTTTTTTCTTTCTTTCTGAAAATCCAAAAAAAGGTTCAGAGAGTCTAAAATCTTTCAGCAAAGTGTTTTGGCATTAAATAGCTTTCCTCTTGACTTTTGGCAGTAAAATAATAGCTCTTTATTGACTTTACAGTTTTCCCCAAAAAAAACTTACTTGGCCAGTGACCATGCAGTAGCAGACTTTTTGTGGTATTAACTGAACGCCCAGACAATCGTTTACTCGTTTAATCGTTCAATCGTTTAATTTTTAGATAGAATAGCCACACAACGAAGACATTTAAGAAATTGGTTACAATGGAAAAACAATTATCAGGACCTTAATAATAATAACAATCATTTTGTTTCTTTTCCTGTTCAGATGACGCCTTGAAAGTGCACAACGGCCCAGCCAAGAACAGCTACATGGAGCAGAGCTTCCACGGGCTGAACCCCATCCTGAACATCCCGGTGCATTTGGGCCAGGTGGAGGAGGCGGAGCATAATGCTGGGCTGACGGGTATGAGGTTGGAGCGCTGGGTGGACAGCCTGGTTGGCGAGGTGTGGGCAGCTGCGGACATTTGCTCAGCGACGCCCTCTGGCTGTCCCGTCCTGCAATCGTGCAGAGACACGGCATGGAGCTCACTCAGCCCCGATCCCAAATCACAGCTCGGGCCTCCCAAAGCTAATGGCACCATAAGGTAGCAGGAACGCTACCTCTGCCCTGCATCTCCTGCTGCATCGCCATCGTTTTGCTATAGATATTTTTTGTTATTTATTTCTTTTAAAATTGCTCAGATGAACCTGAGCCATATGGCCCTAGTCGGGCGAGGGGTGAGGCAGCGTACACTGAGGAATTTATCCGTTTCAGACTCATTCATATGAGTGCAATTGAGCTTTTTTTCTATTTATTTAGTTTTGAGAATTGAAATAACTGTGATCGAAATTTTTGTTAAACTTGATCAAAAAAAAAAGAAAATTAAGATGCCTTTTGCATGGACTTTGCTGGGGACATTTGCAAGCACAGAACGGACCTCAACATAGGTACTGTGACCAAAAGGGATGCATTTAGAGTAAGCCTTTTTATCTATGGCAACACAGGTATCCACACACACACACACACACACATATTATAACCACACTCTCGGTGCAGATGTATCTACGAAATGCTATACTGCGGCATTAAAGGCTACGAGATGGGAGTCTCCAGCTGCTCGCAGTCGTTAAGGCACTTTGCCCCCAGCCACAGTGGCCCTTTGTGGGCTCGTCTATAGGAGTAAACCTTGAGTTAATTGCCAAGTATAGTTAAGCTGGGCCACACACCACATTTCCACGAATGCAGGAGCCTAAAGCAGAATGTGTGTGGGAAGGTTCTTGAAACTGCCAGGCTGTCTGTCTCTCTCTATCTGTCTGTCTCTATCTATCTCTCTCTCCTGGCTTTTTCGAACTCTTGACTCTACAGCTTGCCGTTGCCTGCAGGCTGCCGGAGTTGAAATGGAAAGTGTCAGCTGTGCTGGCACACAAAGGGAGAAAAAAATATATTAAAAAATGATTTTATTCTTTTTAGTTTATTTTCCCTGAAGCTGAGGATTTACCGTGTAGCGTAAGGGTACTGAGTTGGCTATTTATTCATGTGTTTATATAAATGAAATAGCTATTTTTTTAGTCAATGACTAATGTCTATATGCTGTTTTTTGCAGCTCAATCAATACCTTTTTGTAAAAACAAGCTGCCTTTATTTACAAAGGCCATCGCCCCGACTTGACTAGATTAAAATAAACACAACACGGGATTAACGTTAGGATTAACGTTGCACCCTCCCTGACTAGACCCCACAGCAGACCTAAGCAGCCTGATGATCTCTTTGTACAATCTTAAAAATAATCGAATCTGCTCATCTTATTTCAATACTGGCCCGATACTGGTTCCCATAGTTACTGCGGTCAGTAGCCGTGATGAAGCCTCCGAACCCTCCGACGTGGCACGTCAGCCGCATGGACGTCACATTTTCCGAGGACGGGGTGTTCACCTCCATAATAATCACAGGGCCGCCCCTGTATTCCGACTGCTTGGGGCATATTTTTAGCAGAGAAGATTGCAAGCTTGCCGGACTCCAAGGTTGTCACTGGACCGAGAGTTTCCTCCATTTTTATATCGCGTTCATGGTTCCACATTAAGCGTATAAGACTCCGTGTATATGTACAAGCGGAGGCTTGGGCGTCTCCTGAAGAGCAGGTCCGGCTGTTCTCCTCTGTATGCAACCCAGATCGTTGTCCAGTCCTCTGAGGTCATGTCCAATACAAAGTGAAACATCGGGATTTCGGTGTTGTTGTGACGGGGTTTGTTTAGTTGAATTTCCAGTGAAGCACTCGTGTCATTTTGTGAGGTTTTAACGGTATCAAAGCTTTTCTGCCTACATCCCGTTCATAAAATGCTTAAAAGTGGTGTTATGACAGTATTGTAGACATTGTCACATTTCTGATTTAAGACCTTAAGACTTGACAGCAAGCGAGAATTCATCCTTTGGATGTTTTTTTTTTTTAAATAAAGAGTATAATGTGTGTGGTTATACAGTATGTGTGTGTATTTAAGATTGTAAAACTGCACAACTGTTTTTGGAGAAAATCTTTTGAAGAAATCAATCTACCATCATTTACCTCTTTTTAACGACGATTACCGTTCACATCAAACCTTATTTAAAATTCACTTCTACATAGTCTTATGTACTATAGCTATTTTGATAGGAATGATAATGTAACTTTTTTGTAATGGACAGATGTTTTTAAAGTATTAAAGTGTTCAGAGTCTCAGTTGCAATGAACAGCTCTGGAGAGGAAAAAAAATGTAATGTGACAGCATGGAAGGCTAGAGAGACAAAAAAAAAAAAAAGTCTGACTGTGTGATTTATAAAGCTCTTAATGATCATTTTGCCTTTCATAGAGTTTCACAATTTTCACAAATTGTTGTTGTCATTGCTGGAATGTTTTGTTGGGCAACTGTTGCACAATTTATTCTGAATCCCCGGCTCTCTCCGGCAGGAGGTGGCCTGCGTGCCTTAGCTTCACTCCCGTCTAAGGAACTCCCGACCTTCTGTGTGTCAACGTCAAGCCAAAAGAAAAAGAAATTAATTCTCTGCTGGTGTAAAATGCCTTCTGTATTGCAGCTCTGTTGTCGCTCTCTTCTTCCCCCCCCCCCCCCCAACCCTCCCACCCCCACAACTGAATTTTATTTGAATTAAAAGAAAGAAATCATTTGTCTTCATTTCTGTGTGTCAGACAAGCTGCTTGAATGTCACATCACATCAACCGTTTAATGCATTAGCGCAGCGTTAGCGATAGATAAGGTTCTCCTGCACGACGTCACAAACCTCTCACGACACGGTTGAGGGAATCGGGGCGGGAGAGAAACGCTACTGATAGCAACCGTGTAAACGGTTTCTTTCCCCGAACTTGCCGAGTGTCAGGCGTCCCTCTGCCTCGACGGGGGCGGGGCTTCAATCGAATTTGGTTAGCCAATCACAAACTTGGCAAATTTGTCTACTGGTTTTAAATACAGTATTCTTCTCTGGTCATTTTGTATCCTTGTCACAAAATGGAGAATATCAAAGTCCTTCTAGTAAAGTAAGTCCACATGGTGGCCATTTTGGCGATGCTCCCGGGAAGTTATTTTCGGTCCTACGATAACAGAGTCCTAGCTACTTGACTGGTTGAGAGATTCAGTGATGTCAGTGTTAAAATCTGACAAATATGGTGTAACTAATGCTCTGTCTTTGCATCAAATAGCACAAAAAATAACTTAATAATGAATTAGCGAATGGCTTAAATGCACCATGATGGTCATAATAATCAGCAACACAAGGACTACACTGACCACAGTGAATAAATAAACCAAACAAGCCAAAAATAAACCTATGGTATGTTTTTGAAAATTTACATACACTAATTATAAGGCATTTATTAAAAAATACAAAACAAAAGAAAAATTTAAATGACATGCTTTTATTTATATTAATTTTCACCACCATAAAAGAATTTTAAAAATTACGTGATTTAGAGATTCGTGTTAAGCACAAAATCAACTTTCCTTTTAACATTAAAATTAAAATGGCAAATGACCATACAGGGTGCCAATCACTTTAACCAGTAAATTTAAAAAAATAATAAACAATTTACATTTTAAGCTTATGCCACCTTAAGGGTTTATTATTTAGGCCCACTAAACTGGTGTAATAGTAAAGAGGATAAGAGACTTTATTGATAGTATGGTCAGACTTGTGACTCTTTATTCCCTTTTATTTTTTTGTAACGGCAGTAAATTTAAAAAAAAAAATAATTTCGGTAAAATGAGCTTGTCACGCTACTAAGCAGCGCATCGAACTGAACAAACAAGAAAAGGAAAGACGAGTGAGATGTTTATACTGTATGATAAGCGACTAAACGATCCAATTTAACTTTTGCCCTTGTTGAGCACTGACTTCACATTTTCCATCGCTCGCTGAATGACTGATGGAGAAAAGACGGTGTAATTAGACGCTAAGCAGCACAACACACACACACTCACACACACAAACACACACACACACACACACACACAAACCTGCATCACCTGCAGCTAGCGAGCACAGCTGTCCGCACCATACACACTGTGTTCTGCTGACATTATTCTGTAGGCCAAACAGCTACTCACACGGCTGCTTAATTAAGCTCCTATGACTGCTGAGTGCCAGTGGGATTTGTAGAATAGACCTTAATACCCAGCAGAGAGAGGGAGAGAGAGAGAGAGAGAGAGAGAGAGAGAAAGAGAGAACAGGGCTTTTTTTAACCTCTCTGCAAATACCCTTCACTCCCGATGCCCTGTAATCTTGCATAGTTGGTATAAAGTTAGAAACCATTACTAAGGTGTGGTTCAGCTTTGACACAGTTTGTGCACTAATTTATGCTTCCAACAACCGTGTGTGTGTGTGTGTGTGTGTGTGTGTGTGTGTGTGTTTGTGTGTATATGTGTGTGCTTTTTTAAAGTCTAGGAATAGACCTGAGTCTGTGGAGAATCAGTGAAAAGGTTAGGAAGTGTAGGCAGCTACAAGAGCACAAGCTGAACTTCGCTGATCTTTCTGAAGTAAAGCAAGTAAAAGTATGTTAGAGTAGGTGTACGCTTGCTCTGAGAGTGAAGCTCTCGAAAGTATACAACTGAATTTTATTTTTATAGCATCTTGCAGACTCGATCGGTGCCTTAACATATGGTGAGAGAGCCAAGGGCAACACTGGTAAGGAGAAAGAAACATTGAGAGGAGCCAAGACATATCAGAGGAAACCCAGGCCATTATATAAGATAGTCCAGAAAAGTAATATTTGGATGAGATCGCATTTCCGGATATATAATACTGTGTGAAAGTCTTATTCTGGTATTCAGAAGTTCCAGGTCGATTTTCCCGAGATCTGATCTAAACGCATTCCAGTGCTTCAGCTCGGAACAACATGGAAGCCCAGAGCAACGCCATATGTCTATGGCTAGTGTCTGAATTTGATCAGTATATGAAGAAGATCTATATTAATTATATCTTGTTCATCTTTGCTCATAAAAATTATTTCACAATGCTCTCGTCATGTTACTCAAACTGGGCTGAAATCAACAAGATTACGTAACAAATCTAAACTTACAACGCTGTTGAAACATCTTTTCAAAATATAAATGTTGCATATCAATCAAAATAATTGTATATCAATTAAAATAATGTATTGTTGTGTAATATCAGGTTGTCCGAGTTCCTAACTGGGAATTCGGAGTTAAAAAGTTGCTCTATTGCCCTTTTCCAGGTTGGGTTTTCCCGTGTTCCAAGTACAATGGATTGCAGCATTAGACAATCAAATTGTTTGTTTGTTCGTTTTTTAAATATACATTTTGTCTAAAAGTACTACTTGGATGGGATCAGTTTACCGGAAGACATCTGTAGTAATTATGATTGTTTAAATCACAGTGATGGTCCTGTCTTTAAGATGCATGTATGCTCGCCACACTAAAGAAATTCCATGTGTAGGTAAAATGATGTGCACACCTGACTGTCACACCTATATGTGTTTGTTGAACATCTCATTCCAGATTTATTCCCCCTCTGCTGTTATAATGCGCTCCACTCTTCTGGGAAGGCTTTCTACTAGATTTTTGGGGCGTGGCTGTGGGGATTTGTGTTCATTCAGCTACAAGAGCATTAGTGAGGTTGAGGTCAGGCGCTGATGTTGATGTTGATGTCAGGAGGCTCCAGTTCCAGTTCATCCCAAAGGTGTTCAGTGGGGTTGAGGTCAGGGTTCTGTGCAGGACTCTCCAGTTCTTGCACCTTCTTCCAACCTTAACACACCATGTCTTCATGGAGCTCGCTTTGTACACTTCCATGCTGGAACAGTGTTCAGGCCTCTTAGTTCCACTGAAGGGAAATTGTAACGCTACAGCGTACAAAGACGTCCTATACAATTGTGTGCTTCAGACTTTGGAGCAACAGATTGAGGAAGAACCACATATGGCTGTGATGGTCAGGTAAGCATATACTTTTGGCCGTAGAAGGTAAAATATGCCTTGATCTTTCCAGACGTGTGAACTGTGCAGTCTGTATAAATGACTGACGTGACAGATTCGTACTATAAATGACATTGGCCACCTCCACATCTAAGACTAATCCCGTCCGAACAGGGCTTTAGATGTTTATTTTTATGTTTTCTGCATTACTGTGTTAACAAATTTAATCCACACCAGCTTCACGAGGCACGCAACCTCATCTGTTGGTGTTGCATAATAAATGCAAACAGTGAGCACCAGAAGGAAGGTGCATTGTGCTACCAAGTCGTTTTAAACCCAGTGTAAATTTGAGGTAAGTCTGAAGGAGGACAGTCACCATTATGATGATGGGTGGAGACAGCATCGATATCTCTGTCCACCAATCCTCCATGTCTATGGTTCACCTCCTCCACCCTTCAACTTCTAACAACTTAGTGTAGCTTTAAACAAGAAATGTGTGAATCCTGAACACTGACATAAAGCCTCTTTACTGCCTACTGAGGATTTCTCTATTCTTGGTGTTCTTGTCCTCCATCCAGCCCTGTGAAGAGACAGGAGCACTTAGCACTACAGACTGTCTGCTCGTCTCTGTTTCTCCCTCAGGTCTCCCTTCACCGTCTGCCCAGTTCCTCACTATCTCTCCATCCATCTCTTCATCTACACCTCACCTGTTACTGCATCTCTCCATCTACACGTCTTCTTCTAGTGTCTTCCTCCACATATTCCTTCTGTCCTTCTCCATTTTACAGTCTCTCTTCTTTCATATTTATCCTGATTCTTTCCATCACTACCTCTCCCTCTATTTCTATCCTTCTGCTATTCTCTCTTTCTCTCCATCTTCATCTGTTCTTCTTCTGCTTCTCTGTCTCTGTGTACTGATTTTCTCCTTCTTACTCTCCTCCTTCACACCTCTCAGATTTTCTCCCTCACTCTCTGCCCCACCCTTCTAGACCTCTCCTTCTTCATCACTCCATTCTTTCTCTAGACGTTTCTCCTTCTCTCCTTCTGCTTCTTTCCATCTCTCCTTTTGCTTCTCTCCATCTCCTTTTCTCTCCATCTCTCTCAAGATTCTGTCTATCTCTCCTCCTTTCTCTTTTTGTTTCGGTCCCCCGCTCTCTCTCCTTCTGCTTCAATCCGTCTCTCCTTCTGCTTCTCTATCTCTCTCTCTCCTTTTGTTTCTCTCCATCCCTTATCTCTCCTCTTGCTTCTCTCCCTCTCTCCATTTGTTTCTTTCCATCTCTCCTTTTGTTTTGTTTTTTTAAATCTCTCTCCTCTTGCTTCTCTCCCTCTGTCCTTTTGTTTCTTTCCATCTCTTTCTCCTTTTGTTTTTTTTTTTTCATCTCTCGCTCCTTTGGCTTCTCTCATTCTTTCCTTTTGTTTCTCTCCTTCTCTCTCCATCTCTTTCCTCTTGCTTCTCTCCCTCTCTCCTTTTGTTTCTTTCCAACTCTTTCTCCTTTTGTTTGTCTTTATCTCTCGCTCCTTTGGCTTCTCTCATTCTCTCCTTTTGTTTCTCTCCATCTCTCCTTTTGATTATTTCCATCTCCCTCTCCCATTCTCCTTTATTTCTCTTCCTTTCTCTCTACTTGCTTCTCTCCACCTCTCTCTCTCCACCTCTCCTTTTGTTTCTTACTATCTCTCTCTCACCCTCTCTTATTTTGCTTCTCTCCCTCCATCTCTCTCTCAGTACATATCTTTTTCTCTCCATCTCCATCATTTTCAGCTTCCACTGCTCTCTCTCTCTCTCTCTCTCTCTCTGTTCCTTATCATCTGTCCTTCTGGCTCTTTCTCTCACTGTCTGATTGCATAAATGTCGTATGTGTCTGTGTTGCTCTCCCTCTCCTCCATTACGACGCCGTGTTGTTCAGTCTCTCTGCCACGCTGCTCTAATGCACTGCCTCTCTCAGGAGTGCGTTCCAGGAAACATGCTTTCACTCATCCGCTCTCTTCTCCCCACCGCATGTCCCTCTGCTCAGGCCACGGTTGCTATATTCACTCAACCTGTTACGCCGAGGACACGCTTCTGTTTCAGAGCATCTGCAGGACAGAATGTCTCACTACGCTGCCGTGTGGAAGTAGCACACTCTGCTCCCTGTCACACCCATCTCCAGCATGTAACATGGCATGTAAAATTAATGGGCCAAAAAGTGAGATCAGATGTTATAATGATGACAGGATGTTACTCCTGCTTTGAAGTTCTGACGTCCTGTCACACCGGTGACTGCGTCGCTTTGAAGTCGAGTCTCGAGTCGCTATCTTCCGTAGTCAAATCTACAGGCTAGGATCTGCTGAAAGAAAGAGCGTGCGTGGAGTTTAATCGTGTTGGGACGCCGCTGCACAGGCGGAGGTCTGACACAGTGAAGACGCTGAAGAGAATCAGGTTCGTCTGATTGATAGAAGCTTGGGGACATGTTCAGTAAAAAATTTTTTTTTAAAAACTCAAGTCACAGGAGAAACTCGAGTACTAAAGTAGCTCCTAAAGCTATCCATTCATTTTCTGTACTGCTTATCCTACATAGGGTCGCAGAGAGCTTGGAGCCTATCCCATGGGACTTGGGGGATAGGCTGGGTGCCAATCCATCACAGGACACGGACACACCCATTCATACACTACGGACAATTTAGAGATACCAATCAGCCTACAATGCATGTCTTTGGACTGGGGGAGGAAACTGGAGTACCCGGAGGAAACCCCCAAAGCACGCAGAGAACATGCAAACTCCTGGCACACAGGGCAAGGGTCGGAATCGAACCCCCAACCCTGGAGGTGCGAGGCAAACATGCATATATTAATGAGCTAGTCCACCAGGTATCATATATATCATGATATACAAGTTTCCAGACAAACTGCCAGCAATACCGTGGCATGGCATAAAAAACTGTTATTACTGGTAATAAACAAATTTATAGTCAATTTATTTTTATGCTTTATATTTAACAAATACATTTTAATTTTAACACTGAAAAGGAGAATTTTTTTTTTTTTTTTTTACAATTTAAAAATGAAGCACAACATGTTAACATCACATCGGCTGCTTCCTGTCAGTTTGTAATTATTAATTTATATATATATATATATATATATATATATATATATATATATATATATATATATATATATATATATGTCGACAGCACAGAAAAGTGTATTGTGACAATTTATCGCAATATTGATATGATATCGTCATATCGCCTACTAACCTAGAACCGACCAGCCTAAAAAAACTGATAGTTAGCAGTCCAAGACATTTTGAGCTGGTTATTGTACTAGTTGAGAGCATTAATACACACTAAGGGAAGCAAACGAGTATATGATTATGTAGCTTATCACATTTGCATCCTCCATAAAAAGGCAGTCCTATTATAGTCCTATTATAATAGTGTACAGGCCTAGATTAAAATTGTCCTGCATGTTCTCCTGATACCCTACCATGTAGATAACGGTCACGGCTGCCATGAGTAATTCCACAGAGTCGAGCGGTATCTTCCCACAGGCAGCCGTGTAGACGTGCTGCTCTCTAACCGTGTGCTTAGTGGACGCCGTGTTTAAATAGAGAGATAAAACAATGAGAGGAGAGAGAGAGAGAAAGAAAGAGACAGACAGGGGTCGAGCTGACTCCCAAAACAACAAGACTAGAACAACACTGTCTTCGTGACGAACAATACAAATAAGGCTGGCCAGTCATGCGCAAACTCCAAATCCCCCACCGGAGCGGCTGTGGAGCTTCCACTCGGCACGTAAATAAAAATCTGAGGCGAGGCGAGGGACGGGCTGCCTCATTCAGAGATTTATCGACACAGAAAACGTGGCATTGCCCATCAGAATCAATGTGATATCTGAGCCGGCATTAATACCCTGGCATGTTGTACAAGGTAATATCCCTTGTATAGAGATTTACAGCTGAGCTGAGAACCTCAGCGTTATGGGTCGTTCTGCTCAAGGGCCCAACAGTAGTGCTGGGATTTGATCTCAGATCCTTCTGATCATTAGCCCAGAGCCTTAACCACTGAAGGCAGATGTTTAACAAGTTATAGGAAAGGTCGTATTTACACCATATGGCCAACATTTGTGCACACCTGACCATCAGACTCATATGTGCTTGTTGAACATCTCGTTCCAGAGTTATTCCAGAGCCTTGCTGTTATAATAAGCTCCACTCTTCTGGGAAGGCTTTCCACTAGATTTTGGAGCATGGCTGTGGGGATTTGTGTTCATTCAGCTAGAGAATAAACTGAAGAGAATTACTGAGGTTGAGGTCAGGCACTGATGTTGGATGAGGAGGCTCCAGTTCCAGTTCATCCCAAAGGTGTTCAGTAGGGTTGAGGTCAGGGCTCTGGAACAGGTTTGGGCCTCTTAGTTCCAGTGAAGGGAAACTGTAATGCTACAGCATATAAAGACATTCTATACAATTGTGTGCTTCCATCTTTGTGGGAACAGTTTGGGGAAGCAGAACATATGGGTGTGATGTTCAGGGGTGCACATAGTTTTTGCCACATAATGTAGTATGGCAGGTTCCTTAGCAGACAGCAGTTGTGAGTAAGTCCATTAATGTAACCTTCCCACTTTTCCTCTTATTACTGCCTCAAAACAGTAAGTGTATTATATAGTTTATAGTAGAAATAGTATTTATAGATTTCGGAGAAAAGATCAGATATAGGATCCTGTAACAAATGCAGGAAACCGCAAATGTAAACTCCTCTGTCGTGAAGATGTCAGAAAACTTACAGGTTACAGCTTTACCTCTGACTGTTACAAAGTGCTGCCACTGGAGACTCCTTCCATAAATGTTAATTACAGAAAATATAATTTACGGAAAATTCACCATATCAGTGCATACACACGTTTTCAATCTGTTTCTGTGGATCGTCCGCCGTACAAGTCCCTATGAATGAACTGTAACTATAGAAACGATAACGTATTAGAACGAGCGCATTAATACAAACCTGAGATTTGCAGTTGCAAATGATAGAAAATCATCATTAATCGACACCTTCTGACCAATCAGAATTCCAGAATAAACACACATATAGCGCAACACTAAGGCAGTAAAATAGCAGTGTACATTGGACATGCTCGGCTGGTTTTGCTGCCACATAAACATCCATGACTGGCAACAATCAATAGGTCACATAACAGTAGCGCAAGAGTGTGCCGTGCATGTAATATGGTGTTTTAAAGGGGATGAAGCAGTGCTGTATGCAGAGAGAAAAGCAGTTTACTCAAACTGTGGTTTAATGATGTATGGAATGAATAGAGGACATTATCTTTCCATACCACAGTCCAATGATACTCAAAAGCCACTGATTAAAAGGTTACACTTTATGCATTTTACTATAAATTAAACCTAACAAAATAATATATTTGAAAATAATTCAACTTTCAGTGTGTTGGAAGTCACTGAGAGATCAGGCACACTAACTGACTCACAGGATCAACTGTCTGGTGTCTCCTGACTAGTTTTTTTTGTTAGTGTATTTCCAAGAAAAGAATCTACGCCGGGCTGAAAGGTGCTTTTAAAAGAGCATAAACGGATAAAATTGTGGAAGTCAGGAGACAGGCATGAAAAGATCTCAAAAGCTCTGGTATCCCGAGGGGCATGGTTAAGATCAGAATTAAGAAAAGGAAGGCACTCAGATCTCACACAGATCAGATCATCATGACTGCACAAGGAGGAGACAGAGAACATATGCTACCACTCTGTATAAGCTGCATGTATTTATGGGAAAGATTGGTCACTATAAGTGTTAAGAACACATTTTTTCTCTCTAATTTGGCAATCCCGCACCCTACCAACTGGGGAGGGTGACGGCTAACACACTCGGAGGAAAGCGCCATCTACCCTCTTCCTCATACGTGAGCTTACAGATGTTCGCAATTGGCTGGTGTCGCTGTGATTGACAGGAGAGGGAGAGGGAGATTTTGCCCCTCCCACCCAGAGAGCATGGCCAATTGTGCTCTCTTAGACTCCAGGTTACAGATAGCTGTGGGATCATCAGGATTAGGACTTGCGATCTCTGGACGACAGGTGAACATTCTTCTGTTGCACCACTAGGTTTACCACAAAAACCCTGACACAAATCGGTGGAAGAGACGACAAGTTTTCCAACATGTGCACCGAGCAATAGTATGAGTGAGACAAAAGTCTGGTCATGTTTTCCAGACAGGTCAAATTTACCTTAGATAAATCCGTATGAAGAGATAGTAACCGCTACTAGAAGCAAATGTGTGTCCTTTCACGTCCCGTGCACGTTCCCTTTCAGTGATTTTTCCCTTTCAGCGCTTTCAGCGTTTCCCCAGGTGAATTTTATTTGCTGTTTTAATTATTTTTTATTTCTAGGTTTCAGGCGTCTCCCATATCACCGTAGACACCGGTCAAAATCATAAATGCTACAGATAAACTGCAGGTCTTGGCTCCTTTTGAAATGTCACTAAATATTTGCATACATAAAAAATGTACTGGTTATTAGTCTATATTCTTAAAATTCAATTAACAAAGCTTATAAATCATTTCCCTTCTATAACTGTATATTATACAGTCAAAAATGCAATTGTGTATTGCACTGCAAACTGTCAGCTTTTGTGTTACTTGGAACAATAGTGGACTATAGTGGAGTCTAGCTTCAAGAACTTCGTCATATGTGCAGTGGGCCCACACAAATTTAATGAGCTTTCAGATTTACTGAACAGCTACTGATCAGTATCAGTATCAGTATCAGTCCATTCCTGAGCATGATTAAAAGCCTGAGATGCTGTAGGAGATGCTGGCAGAACGAGAACCAGCTTTTTATAGAAAAATAAAGCTCAATCTGTCCGTTATGCCACTTAGTGGTTCTGGTGGTTTGAGGCTGATAATACTCAAACGGAAATCTACATCATTTCCTCCGTCTCTCTTCCCACCCTGCACTCGGTTGCAGCACCTCCTTCAGGAACCGTGGACCAAGTGGCAAAATGGTCCCAGGACCAAGACTGAAATGCATTTTCCATGTACTGGGTGTCTTGTGTAAAGCCCTGTTGTGTAAATGCAGAGCGCTCCACTTTATGAGAAACGTAAGCTGTGGGTATAAGTGGAAAATATGATGTGTTAGGAGACAGTCTGGCATACGGGGCAGTTACAGGAGCTTGCTGAGGGTGAGGTGTGTGAGTGTGGAAGACGTTAAGACTTTTAGCACTTCAGACCCCTCTGGTATGATATCACTCATCAGAACCATTCAGTGACAGTACACACACACACACACACACACACACACACACACACACACACACATATATATATATATATATATATATATATATATATATATATATATATCATACCTGAGGAACTGGAGAGCCAGACTCATAACTCACTATGCTCACTGTAAACACGCTCACTGCACTCCTTAAGCACTGATACTTTATAGTCTGTCTGCTGTTCACCCGTCAGCCATCATTTCAGATTTCTTCTCAAAGTTCTTCAAAACTTTGTTATAAATAGTAAAGTTATGGTGGTACCAAGGCTACACTGTGTTACAGTCAGCTGCCCTTAAGAAAAATGGGCAAAAACCTCTCAAAGAACTTGTTCTTTTTAAAAAAACAAAAAAAAAAAAACAAATAAGAGATGGTTGTTGGTGGTTGTTAAACTGCACAGGGCAGATAATGGACATAATACACTGGCAGTACAAACAATACAGTTTAAGCAATTCAAGACTTGAATATATGAACCCATGATAACACACTAACACCATTTAGAACCTGTAAGGGTTCTTGGGTTGTCCTTCTGGTGAAAAGCTACAACAGTGTTTTCCTATCAGAATAGGGTCCAGGTAGAAACATTTTTATAAGCTAAGAAACCTTAACTGACCAATAAACCCTTAAAGAACCCTTGAAGAACCCTTTGATCTAAGAGTGCGAGTATTAACCTAAGTGTGCGGTACAAACTTCAAATTATTGCTCGTTATTTTTATACCTAGAGCCTGTCAGGTGTTTAACATTAAGCTAAACTGTCTCGGTAACGAACCCTTGGTTCTTCAAGAGTTCTTTAATGGTTCAGTGGTTAATTTAGGGATCCTAAAAGGGTCTTACTTTTAATTATTTTTGATTCTTGCAGGGTTGTACACAGAACGTTTAAGGATTCCCCTAAAGGGACAATCGAAGAATACTTAATATTTCTAAAGAGGGTACTACCCATAGACGGTGGAAAATATTTACCAAATATTGATCGTCAGGGTGCCAAGAATTGTGTTTTGCAGAATGAAATTACTAAAATGTATAAAGAGGAAACTTAAGTTTGAAAAATTCCGTGCTCAGAATCTCACTCACTGCACGTGTCATTAATGTCGCAAATTAACTGACAGAACATTTGGATAGAAATATGTCAATAAGCAATATTCAAACTGTCTAGCAGTCCTGTGTTACCAAAAAAAAATGAATAAACACCCCGTGACTTGTTTGTGATGATAAATGGTTAAGTAGGGCTGAGTTTTATTTTGTGGATGACTGCACTACACCAGATGTTCAGATGATGATGTCTGGCCACAATTCTGGGCAGGAAATCCATCTGACCTCTGGTCGACCTTCAAAATGAGCTGATCTACAGCAAAGTGCTAAAACTTACACTTCAGTTCCTACTATAGGGTGTGATCATGTACACAATTATTGGCTCCTTTATTCATCAGCCCTAATTAAGAGCGTTATCCTGGTCAGGGTCGCGGTGGATCCGGCACACTGGGTGCAAGGCAGGAGAATGCCTTTATTCCAATGAATTAAAGCATAAACTAAAAATTTCCCCATGAATTCCAGCATAGTGTGTATGGTTAAAAAAAAAAAAAAAAAATCATAAGAACCTCAGAAAAAGAATGAAGGAAATCTATTTTCCAAGATGAACCTTGGACAATCTGTGTGTTTTCGTTTTATGAGCGAATTTATGTGTTAGCAGCATTATAACTGCTTGCAAAATTAATGTACTGTTTGATACTGTTTAGAACGGTTTCCCTTCTTTAAGTTTAACGCTGTTCTATGCAAATGTTCTTATTGTTTTGTAATAACTATGAAATTTGCTTTATCAATTTATGATGAGACTACTGTCATTAATGTACTTTTACACTACTTTGCCCCTCCCTGAAATGGCGGACGTGTTAGTGTATCATGATCGCAAGCTACAGTGGTTAATGTGGCAAAATAATGCATGAAGGTTTACACACTAATACGCTACAACACTATAGACATTAAAATCAGTAAAATGTGTAAAAGATAACGATAAAGGTAACCACTGAGGAGATTAAAAAACGTGATACTTGATAGAGCGCTCTTGTGCAGGAGTTACTAATATAATTCTGAAGTTGAAGTCACCATTGAAAATGATTCCCAGGTCGACCCCGTCCCCTTGTTTACTGTCGCTACGTCCGACACGCTTTCAAGCCCTGCGGTCAACTTTTTCAATTACGGTTCTCAATTACTAAAGGCTAGAAGATTTACGTGAAATCCATAGTAATTTTGTGAAACAATACCTTGAATCACTTGAAGGCCACATGCTTGGCATCACAAACTCTCAGCTATGTGATAGCACTAGAAGAATCAAGACTGAAGCAATAATCTACAGACATCAGTGAACATGTCAGCAGCCTCATCAGCTACAGATGATGGGAAATGTAGTGTGAGATTAAATGCATTCTAAGGAGAACATTCAGCCTAAATGCTTCACCGGTTCTTAATACTTCCAGTGTCAGCTAGCAAACAGTAATTAGCCCATCGCCGTTCTCCATTTCACAGTAACTAGTCATTTAATTTCACTCACTGTTTTTTATGGTGTTGAAATTGCATTTGATTCGTGACAGGATTGAACTGGTAACGTAGGCTTCCACAGTGTTCTCCTTCTTCTCCTGCTGTCTCGGGATTAGGAAATGGGTGAAATATCACCTCCTCCTCTGATCTTTTGGAATATCGGTTTTAGTGCATGATGTACAAACATCCATCATGCAATGTGGCGGAACACTGTTATATCGACTTCTGAGACACCACAGCATATCTGATAGTACTTGCTGATGATATAGCATTTTAAATTAAATGTAGCCAGCATTAATGGTTTATATCTATCCATGGACAGGGTGCCAGCCCATCGCAAGGCACAATCACACACACGCACTCACACACACTCACACAATCCTACGGACAATTCAGAGATGCCAATCAGCCTACAAAGCAGGTCTTTGGACTGCACGGGGAGAACATGCAAACTCCACGCACACAGGGCGGAGGTGGGAATCACACCCCTCCAATTTCCCATCGCCCTGCTTACCAGCAGCTAAACACAGAGTCACGATACTCTACACACAGAAACCCAACAGCACCTGACTAATCTTATAACAGACTTGCCGCGATAAAATAATTAATTTCTTTATACTGACTGAAAATGTCCGATAAGTCGATTTCCATTCCGCCAGAGGAACGGAACGCCAGTGTGCTGCAAGAAAGGGTTAAGTTATTGTGTTGAGATAATTATCTTGATCAATTTTCTATAAATTTCCCCGGGAAAATTAATCGCATTTCACATCATGATGTAAAATGAATTTTGGGTTATAATTGGCAGTCAAGCTAGATTTATTTTCAGATGTTTTCTCATAGATATCATAGTGTCTCCATTGCCTTTCTACTCGACTGCAAAAAAAACAACAACAACAACAACAACAACATGTTGACTGGCTCCCGGGTGGTGTTTTATTTTTGACCCGAGACAGTCCTCGTTTTCAGTGAGACCACAGTGCAGATACGTTCAATAAGTACAGAGCGAAGGTTCTCACAAGATCATCAGAGGAAGAGGCTTTGAGAGAGAAAGAGAGAGAGAGAGGCAGTGTAAGATCCCTGAAGGTCACAGCAGAGTCAGTGTAGAGATAGTGTGAGGCAGTAGTGCTCTTATCACGCTTTGTGTCCTTACCATATGCCATTTTTAAAGAAGACACAATAGTGGTGAGAGACTACATCAGCCTTTATCTCTGAGACCTAAACAAGGTCATATCACTAATTATATAAAACATTTCATTCCAAACACATCATCTGATTTGTTGAAGGTTGTTCTTGTTTTTTTGTTTCACCAACCAAACCTGTAACACGTTACTATATCACAGGTTACTAAGTAGCAGCAATGGTTGTGCTACTCCAAGGTCTTTTCAATCGAAAAATAAAGTATAACAAATGTATTATTGTTGCTGTTGCACTAGAACTATTCGATATTGATATCATGATAAACTATCTCACTATACATGTTTTTTATTATTGTTTTTTTAATAATAATTACAAACTTCTTGGATATGATTTTTTCCCCCCTTTTCCATATCGCCCACCCCTAATTTTACTGCTAGATCACGGACAAATGGAAATTTCTCTCTTATACTGCAAGAGAACCTGCGTCAAGTTAACTCTGAATGCCGAGTGCAACTATTGGACTATAAAATACTTTTTAAATGGAAGGTTGGAACGTCTGTTTATGTTCAATTTATAAGTAAAATACTGTAAGATTCAGAGAATATAAACTCAGCAGGCCTTTTTCTACTAAACCTAATAAGTACTGTACATTCTGAGGAACCGGTTACTGGAGCTTCCAGACTAGCCACTAGTTTACACAAACCCCTTTTTTTCCACCAAATAGCAATATTTTGGCAAAGCAAAAAAGACATCTGTGGTAGAACTACTTTTACTGTGAAAGAAGAAATGAACAAATCACAGCCGTTATGTAATTTGCGATAACACGCTAGCATGCGGCCATGTTTTTTTTTTTTTTTTTTTTTAACGAATCCAAAAGATCAGAAGTCGCCGGATCTCATGGCGCATCCAGATAAATATTAGGATTGAAAATCAAAGCTGAAAAAAAGCAATTATTCAAAATGCATGCTGTGTCTACAGGAGCGACCAGAGATGATAGATGACCAGCAGGAGAGCGGACTTGACTATTCAGATGCAATGAAGTATAAATTTTCACTCTGGACAGGATATAAAAAAATTTAATTAGTGAAAATGACAGCAGTGCCATTTTAGTCAAGTCATGTCTCTGTCAGAAAAAGAAGGTCAAGTTCATGACTTTCAATTAACTGGCCAATTATAAAGAACTTATTAGTCATAGATGGAACATTCGGTGCAGCAGCATTAAGATTCAGTGAATATCACTGCTTTGGACTGTGTTTCTCAACATCAGTACATTTTACAGTAATTAATTAATCTTATCAGAACACTTCTTCTGTATTTTCCTGCTACACCAAAAGCTTCTGGAGAAGAAATTCTAAAACGTAGCATGGTGACCCGTACATCAAGTGTACAAGGCGCTCATGAGAGGAGGCATATGTGATCCTGAGGCATGAAACTTAACAAGTTTCCTGGACAAAATCTCATTTCATTTCCTGTTTCATATTTTTAATGCGTATAAAAGCGTAGCGTGGAGACGGCAGGGTTTACTGCTTCTGTTTCTGGTAAAATCTCTAGCAGCATTCAGCTTCCAGCAAGTTAAATTGGTCTATAAAGTTTACCTTGCACGTGGCATATGCAATGAGAAGCCAAGCATGTAGTCCCAGCTGACTGTAAATAATGAACCAGATACTATATGCACATTGATGTGGCTATGGTGAAGGAAGTCCAGAATTTGAAGTCTTGTTCACATTTCTGATTGGTGTAGCAGTTTTACAAAAATCCAGATGGAGATTTGGATCCCTAATGAGTAATACAGGGGCAACAGTCACAAGGAAAATCTCCCTCGAACGACATCAAGGAAAAAACCTGAAGAGGAACCAGACTCAAAATGGAACCCATGCCCTTCTGGGTGACACTGGACAGTGGGATTTTGATAAATACGGGATACAGTCCTAGGAGGCATGGTGGTATTGTGGTTCAAGTTCGATCCTGAGCTGAGGTTACTGTATTCAGAGATTCACATGTTCTCCCCATGGGGTTCCTCCCGGTTCTCCGGTTTCCTTTGTAGTGGATTGGATACACTAAAATGCCACTATGTGTGAATGAGTGTGTGCATGGTGCCCTGGGATGGACCGGCATCCCATCACGGTCATATTCCCGCTTCATGCCCAGTGTTCTCGGGATAGACTCCAGATCCACCTCCATCCTGACCAGGATGAAGTGCTTATTCAACATGAAAGAATTAACAAATGACACAAGGGTATAGTCCTGCAGTGAAAAGCCAAGCAGGTTAAAATCTGTTGAAAACGTATGTAGATAGGAGCCTTGAGATGAGCATGGCATAGATTTTATAAATCAAGACAGCAATTATTGGGAAGTGCAAGTCTCTGGGCATCCAGGTGAGATCCACAATCACAAGGAGGTAAATCATGAGTACATTTTGATTTGTGTAAACTGCATCATATCGTCCTTTGTAGAGAGGCAAATACCGTGATCCTCCAGGTATTTTGGATGCTTAGTTGTCATTCCAACTTCAACACCTTGGTCTTTAATGTTCAGAAGCATCTGAAGACATTATATCAGGTGTGCATAAAGAGTGAAAGCTCTCCAGTGGTTAGATCTGCTGCATGTGCATGATCTACAGGAGCGGTGCCGCAAAGCTACAGAGCTGTTTCTCCTTGCTCTAAGCAGCTGTAGATGAATGAGAGGTCGCTATCCCTCCATTACACCTCAGGATTTATTAGCCTTTATCTCTGCACTTGCAATTAACCCTCATAGTGGCGGCGACGAGCCCCGGTCCTATAAAATGAGTCCTCACAAATGTTCTAATTTCTCTCAGTCACCCCCGTGTGCGCAGAGCCATTACTCAGTGAGCGGCAAAGCATCTGGATCCACTTCATCAAAAGCGAATGAACACACACATTATCGAGCAGGCACAAGTCTGGAGTTGACACGGCTATATCTGAGGTCTGAGAGTTAAACGCTAGCTGTTCTCTATGACTCAAAATGACCCATCTTTTTAAATGACTAACATGAAGTGTGCACGGCTCAATTTCTCTAATGATGAGATTTTTATGCCATTTTTTATGTGTTCGAGTTGTCTGCGCGTCCACCTGTCTATCCGTCTGTCTTCAACAACAAGTGGTTGAACTAGACTAGGACTAGACTTCTTGGTGTTGGAGACATCCCCGTCGATGCTGTTGGCCTCAAGTTCTGCTCGCTTTGATAGGTAGGATACTTCACAGGTTCAATTTCTTTTGTGGAGTGAATGGCTCATCACAAAAAATGTTAGAAAAATTCCACTGAGTGAGAAGACGATAGTTCATTAAGTACTAAATGCACCCTGTCTTATCTACAGGATCAATAAATAACAGAATTAGCTAAATGTTAAGACCAGTGCCATTTTAGCCAAACCATTAATGCTACATCTGCCAGGCCTCAGACCTGGTATTTTCAGCTGGACAGTGAACATGTTACCATGTTACACCACAGGGGTTTCATTTTGGTTTGCTCCATGGGCACTGGCTAAAAAAAAAAAAAGTCAAACATTGAATACAACGATTCTTGCTAACCGCCTGGGCTCAATTCTTAGTAGCAGACTAGTCATTCTTGGTGGTAGAATGAGATCTGATTAATTAGTTCTTGTTAGCAGACTGGCTTCTGATTGGTTCATTCTTGGTAGTTGACTGTGGTCTGACTGCTCAGTTCTTCATAGTAGACTGGGATCTGATTTATCAGTTCTTGGTAGCTGACTGTAGTTTGATTGATCAGTACTTTGTAGTAGACTGGGATCTATTGGTTAATTATTGGTAGCCGAGTGGGGTCTAACTGGTCTGATCCTGGTAGCAGAATGGGATCTGATCGATCAGTTCTTTGTAGCTATAGGTCTTGTGATTTGCCTGACGGTTTTGCCAACGGTCAGGATTTTGTTCCATGTTGGATGGTCAGTTGTGAAATATAAAAAAAATTGAGTGCAGTGAGGAAAGTAAGAAAGTCTTAAGGAGATAGAAAACACTGGCAGATGTTTATAATCTAATTATTTTACCATTTTCTAATTAAAAGTTTTACTGTATCATGCCTCTTTGAATCAGAATCAGAAAATATTCTGAGATGATTCTCTGCCAAAACTGACAAACAAGGAGAACTAAAGTGTGAAGTGAGAAGTGAGTTAAATTAAACCCTTAGGAAGGAAACAGAAATATTTTTTTAAAAAAATGCTTTAATCACATTTCCATATAAATTAAACAATACTGTTGGTACCCATTAAAGTAGAAATTGCTTCACCTCCTATATCTAAATCTAACCCCTATACACACACACACACACACACACACACACACACACACACACACGCAAACCCACACTGACTCACATAATAAGAACAAGGGCGGCCTTTCTTGCTCGGCACACACCCTGGTGTAGGATGGAGACTATGCTGAGAACCGTAGGGGGAAAAAATGAAGGCTGTGTGTGAGAGAAGTGAGAACGTGGAAGCCGAGACTGGAAGGAAGGAACGGGAGAGAAAAAAATGAGAGAGAGAGAGAGAGAGAGAGAGAGAGAGAGAGAGAGAGAGAGATGGAGACAGAAAGAGAGAATTGCAAGCATGGCTGCATTTCCATGGCTTGCTTCAGTATTAGCAGCAGCTTGTGACAGATGGAGAGCGATTACAGCTGTGATCAACACACACACACACACACACACACACACACACACACACACACACACACACACACACACACACACACACACCCCGCAGGCCACAGCAGCTGGGGCCGGCCTTCCTCATCCAAACCCTGCTCTTTGCAGTGATGCCACATTTCAATTATAACTCCATTTATAACGGGCTAGTTGAGGAATAGAAGCTGAAAAGTAGTCATTTTTACAGCTTTGTTGATTTTACACAAATAACATACAGTACTGTGCAAAAGTTTTAGACACAAGCAAAGAAATGCTGTAGAGCAAAGATGCCTTCAAATAATGAAATTAAATGTTTCTACATTTAAAAAAAAAATACAGTAAAGAGCAGTAAACAGTAGTAAATGAAACAAAGTCAATATTTGGTGTGACAAAAAAAAAATAAAAATAAAAATAAAAATAGTAGTCTCCGGTACAATGTGTGCAGTTTTATAAGGAAATGAGCTGGTAAGTTTTATTGAGCATCTTGCAGAACCAGACACAGTTCTTCTGGACACTTTGACTTTCGCACTCGCTTCTTATTTCTGCAGCGAAACCCAGCAGCCTTCATTGTGTTTACTGTCTGAAAAGTGTCTCTTGTGTAAATACGCTGCTTTCTTTAATGACATACAAACATTTTTCTGTAACATTTAATTTTGTGCTAGAAAACTAATGTTTGGAAATCTAAAATGTTTTTTGTACCGACTTAATGTAGAAGTCATAAAATAAAATATCTATAACAAAGTTTGTACAAAAATAGGGTTCAAAAATTATGCTTCAATAATGATTTGAATTGAGAGTGATCCAACAGTGATCCAATACTGATCCAGACATTATCTGATTGTGATCAAATACTGATATGTTAGCAATCCAGTAATGATCCAACATTGGTAAAATAGTGCTCCAATAATTATTTGACTCTGATTTGATAGTGATCCAGTCGTGATACTGATCAATAGTTATTGAGTACTGACTTGATAGTGATGATACTGATCTAATAGTGATCTGATACTAATCTGATACCAATCCAGTAGTAACCGAGTACTGATTTGAGAGTGATCCAATGTCTATCCAATAAAAAACCAATCCAACACTGATCCGATCTTCATCGGCTACTTATCTAATAGCGATTCTACGGTGATCCAGTACTGACCTGTTTCTGATGCAATACTAACTCAACAGAGATCCAATAAGGGTTCTATACTGATCCAATATAGATCTAATAGTGCTTTGATACTGATATGATACTGATCTGTTTATATTACACTACTGATCCAATCTACTAACATCCTCTTAGTAACCGAGCTTATTCTCTCCAAGCTTTTGTTTCTCGGTTGTTCAGATGCAAAACAAGGTGTAGTGATGGCATGCCCGATCCAATCCGATACTGATCTGGCATTAATTCCTAAAACAGCAATCTAGAATCATAGACATGATGTCACACGACAGAACAGGACACGAGGCTGAATCTGAGTTACACACTGCAGCCCGAACTGAAGAACAATGTACACGGCATGTCTCGGTATCCAGTTGCTCGGGTGATGATGTTTCAAATTGAAGGCCACGATACAGCAATTGAACGGGGAAAGTGACATATTGTGCAGATGATATCCGACAATAAGAGCTCGGGCAATCTGCTTGGAGTCACCTGCGCTGGATGTAATTGCCTGCTGCTTCATATGTGCTTTGTGCAGATGTCATTAGAAAGCAGGTGGTGAAGATAAGCACAGCCTGCTTCGCTCGGTCACGCGCTGGTATTAAACATGAACCAAACGGTCCTCCTACAGAAACAGACGATCTACTGAATGAGATCAATCCGCATGGGTCGCCGAGTTCCCATTACAAAAAATTAGAAATGGGTTACGCTTTAGTTTAATGACTACATATTTGACTTGCTTAAAAGTCCAATTTAGACTTATGGATGCATTTAGGACGGCAAACGTCTGTCGTTGTTGACAGATATCTATATTTAATTTATGAATCTTTAAGCCAGGGCCTTTAAATGGTGCTGTAGAAAGAACATAGAGTCCTCTGTGTTTGCCAAAATTGTAGGTCAAATACAAAAAGAGTTTGCCATTTACAGAGTTTGTACAGCTTTTCTAAAAGATGAATGTATTTCGGTTTTTTTTCTTCTCTAGTTAAACACACGATCAGCACTTAACCTTAATATACCCTGCCAGTGAAAAGTTCCTGAACTCCTGGAGTTTCTTCTGTATTATTATTACAGTTTAATCGCCAGTATTCCCGGGGACCAAGCAAGATTATACAGAATAGCATTTAAATAAGGAAAGCTAAATCGTTGTGGAACTTATTAACTGCTCGCTCTCAGATCCTAATGAGACTCTAAATGAGTGCTTTATTAAAGGCAGGCACACTTAGGCCTGCTGTTAGACCTATAGATAGAGGACTCATACACAGCTCTAGCAACGACGATATAATATACATATAGTTAAATATAAAGATCTACATTGTTCTAATAAAATATAGTCATTTCTAACATTTCTCCATTATTTTTGTTGGTCATTTATGCAAACGTGCTAAAACGTAGGGTTTTCAAAAACCTACTGGTAGCGTACATCGTATTCGTCCAAAGCCGAACCACATAAAAATGAAACAAACAAAAAAAAAAAAACACAAAAACAAAAAACAAAATCGACAGTTTGACCAGAAATAAAATTCACAAAAATTTTCTAGCTACAAAATTCCTTAAGTTGATTCTTATATCTTCATATACTTGCTTTTAAGTCAACGCTGTTGTAAAATATCAGCGATAGCGTGCATTTACAATTTTAAGTACAAAAAGATTTCTGTACAATCCCAGGTAGGCGGAGCCAAGCTGGGCGGAGTGACGGCAACCTCTATAAATAACGGGTGAGGTTTAGTTCCTGTTTAAAAAAAAAGGACAGGAAGTCCCACTGTGTCCTAAACCACATCAAGATGTCTGTGTGACATCACTGAGGAAACTGGGACGTGATTTGAAGATTTCGGTTGAGACAGACTTCTGTGACTCGTTAGCTACATCAGCCTTGTTGCCAAGGCTACCAAGAACCGTGATTTTCCACGTTCCTCGTTATTTGCTTTTCCCTATTGTCCTTTGACTGAGGGTTTTATACTGCAGGCAAATATGAACAGAAGCCAAGCACAAGCAACCTTCCATGTGTTTGGTAATGGAGGGGATTATACAGCCCGTCTCCCCCTCCCGAACCGCAGAGTGTACGGCCGCAATAATCAGCAAAACTCAGCCGAGATTGAGCGCGTGCATATGGCGTACGGCCGCAGCTGACGTTTAAGCTCCTTTTTAAGTCTGAAAGCTGTTATGCAAGAACGTCCTCGTCTTGCTCTGCGCAGGCTCAATGACGAACGCTCAGGAGTCTGCAAGCTTTGATAGCTGATCCCCGAAGATGTGGAGATGTACGGCGCGTTCCGGAGAAGAAACACCGACCTCCTGCTGCAAACTGATAACAAAATAACCAGCTGCTCAAACTAGCCCGGAGTTTTAATGCTGGGATGATCCGAGCCGAGTGAAAGGCAAGACCGCACTCTGCATGCGGCACAGGCGTGATAAGATAAGAATGAACTCACATAAAGGCAATGCTGCACACCACTGAAACATCCAGACAGAACAAAGATAAAACATGTACACAAGTGGCTTTCCATACACCTGATTTCAGGCCAACTTTGAATGAAAAAAAAAAAAAAAAACAGGACCACCCTCTTTAGCGTATCCTGGCGTATCTGTGCCACTGCTAACGTGCAGTATTTTAGCCTGACTTGTAAATCATTCAGTGTGGCGAAACGAAGAGAATTTTTACTCCATGCCTGCACAAACCAGGTGGCAAAGAGGGTCAAAACTGAGTTTGATTAAACTTTAATCACAGCCGCAAAGTGAAAACTCCAAAGCGGGACCTTTTGTTCTCTTAGCCGGTGCAAAGTAATTTTATCGCCCCGCATTTCTATTTAGCCAATTAACAGTGTGGTGGTGCCATAAAGAGACAGTCTAGTTAAACATGCGAAAAGCTAACTCACCACCTCCATACTCTATACACCCTCTAAGGACACATTTAAAAGTCAAAAGTAATTTTCATTATTCTAACTAAAATTAGAACATTTTTATAACATAATCTCTCGTCCAAATCCGGAACTCTTGACAGAGCTACGAAGGTTAAAGTTAGGATTAGGGTGTAAACAAATTCAACCCCATCTCCTGAGTTTATTTTAATTATTTATTTATTTATTTGTTAAAGCAACCTTAATATATACAGACAGTCCTCATGCAAAAATGATCAACTGGCATCAATACAAGTTGTTATAGATCCTTAAAATTTATAGTACTTGAAAGGTATTAATAAAAAACTAAGGACTTTTTTTTTTTTTTTTTAAAGTGTTTTTAATGTAGATAATTGAGTAAAACCCTGGTATTACCCTAATTTTCAAATATACTCCACTAAATAAAAAAATAATCCTTAAAAATGTGTAATATATTTAAGTGAATAATAATTACAGTGACAAAATACAGCATACTTTAAATACTATATTAATCTTCCTCTTTTGAATCCTTTGTGACCTGCAAAGCTACACGCAGGCTGCAGGAAGGGCATAGATTGGTAGATTGGACATAGATTGGACTTTTACATAGGATTAAACATGAGGATTTATTTTCTTTTTATTTAATACAGAAACGTAAACATTACCCAAACATATCTGATGCAAAAAAAAAAAAAAAAAAAAAACACACTACAGCCACACAAGTGGCTCAATATATGCTACAGAAATCAAATCCAAGATGCATCAAGATGCACAGGGAATCATATCTCAATCATCGCCACCCTGGTGTCCATGTTCAAGGACGTAAACCGTCGATTGCTGGTCATACGGACTCGTTTCAGCTGTCTCTGATGACCAATCCTTCCAGAAGATTCCAGCTTTTCCTCCCGTTTGGCTGCTACCAAGGAGATGTGCTGTGTAAGGAAGGGCGAGGAAAGATTACGCTCACCAGGACCCTGCTAATGAAGTCATCTCCCTCAGCGCCCTATCCATCCGGTCGGCTTCTTAATTAGCAGCTAATCAAGTCAATACGGTGGCCACAACCGTGAGACAGCACCGCCTCGATCCCGAGGCCCTCGCTGGCTCCGGGATAATATTTGCCGAGCCCTCGCAGCTAGCAGAACCCGAGTTAATTACTCCGGCCTGAGAATTCAGCAGTGAAATGTAATCAGCGGTGTTGTGTCACTGTGGCTGTTAGCAAGAACACGGTGAGCTAGAAGACACCGATGGGGCTCTGAGGTTATGGGTGGCTCCTGGAATGATGTCACACCAGATGTGTATGTACAAACATACACACACACACACACACACACACACACACACACACACACACACACACACACACACACACACACACACACACTCAGGAAACACAGCTGAGCCTATGTGGATCCCTGTTCAATCATCTGCCATTTTAGATTTTGGAGTAAATACACACAGATGGTGAAATTAATATTATAATCATTAGTATTATGAGGTTTTTTTCCCCTATTTAAAGTAATATAAGCTCATGATGTGCATCTAAGTCATAGGTATCAAATGTGTTTTATATTTTTTTTTAAAACTGCATTGTAGCTGGAGGCGGAGCATCCATGAATGATGCAAAGTAGGCTGGGAAAGTTAATAGAAGTTTAATTTTATGCTAATGAGAAGCGATAGGAGCGAGGGACTGTGGTTTATATTCCCCATTTATATTTCCTTCGTATCTCAGCTCCTGAACCAGCAGGTGAGACTCGACAAGCTGCTATAAGCTTAAAGTGTCTGATTTAGTCACAATTGAACGACAACTGTGATTTTCGACACAGCGGTTGCGAATACTTACAATAAACAGTCAAAAACCTTGGAGGGAAGACATGTGATTTGCGGTTTAATGTGTCGTTTTACATAAGTTGTGTCATCTCTATGCCATAGTTTAGCAACCACTGCATATTCGAGAAGCAAGAGGTGAAAAATCTCCTCCTGTGAGAATGCAGTGTAAAACAGAGTTAGCTCTGATTATTGTTTCCTTCTTATAAACGTTAATGCATATGCTCTTATAAGTATCCATTCAAAGTGATTTGGCTGGAACTGTTTTTAACAGCCTTGCTTTAAATAATTAATGTATTTAAAGCAGTTCTGTTCAGCACAGACCCTTAACCTCAAACATGACAGAAGGTTCACAAGCTCACCTAAGGGTTATATGTAAACATATAAATAATAACTGGTTCCTCCAGAGGACATTGTGCTTATTCAGTTCCACCTGATTGCCATTTGATTACAGCACATGTATTGATGACTCTAAAACAGGTGGCAGGTTGTTTGATAGCAGAAGCATTTGGTCAGCAATACTGAATTTAAAAAAAAAAAAAAAAAAAGTGCACTTCAACCCTCTCTGTGCATCACAATACTAATTCTGCTATCATCTGGACCAATCTTAATTGGAGCTTAAAGCCTTTCAGATGGAGAATGAGAGAAGGATAATGCTGACGTTGTGAGGGTGGTGATGGGAAAGCCACTACTGCCCCCAGGCTGGACTTAGGAGAACTACAACTGCAATACCCACATATCCGGACTTACCTTAAGACTTAGCAGCAACTAGCAAGTCGTTAGAAATGTCACCAATAAAGGGACAAAAAAAAAATGTTGTGAGGATTAGACAAAAACCTTAGAACTGGTTCACGCAATTAGGTTTAGCATGATTAGCATAACACAAATTCACTTTAACGCGAGTTAAATAATTGAAAACCAGCTGTGTGTGTGCGTTTGTATGTGTGATTTATAAGAAGAAAGGATTTTGTCCGAACGGCTCGTTTAATAAACACATATTCTTATGTTTAACTTTAAAAATCCTATGTGGTACGTTACATCCCGAGACGCGCCCAAGACCCGCCTACTATTTTTCAGAAAGAGGGTATCTGACCAACACCGAAAATGACCAAACACAGACCACGTAAGTGTTAAGCTTATACTTCTCCTTAACCTGCTGCTAACTCTTTCATAGAAATAAGAAGGAGGCAATAAAAAAAGACGTGGTACTGTGGGATTTTTTTTTCTTGCTCTGAAAGCAAGTGAAAGTCATCCAAACTTTTTTCTCTCCGAGCGCTATAGAACATTACATGAAATTACACAGAAGTGCAGCGAGCCAATCAGATTGCAAGCTTCAAGATCCTGAAGCTTGCGGCCAGAGAAGTGTAACAGACTCGGCTTTCCACTTTACTGACACCGATTTTGTGACCGAGAAATAAATTTCGTATATTACACATACAAACGATCTCAAAACTGAAGCAGGTGCAGCTGCAGGATCTTTGTTAAGGACATATGGGGCAAAATGCCAGACTCTAGCGCCCCCTAGTAAGAGGGAGCACTACTTATTGAACAAGGGTTTTTATTCAAACTTAGGGTTTGTTTTCTACAAGACATCCTCGAGGCAAGTTTAGTGCTTGGACCCCTTACTGATGCTTCCAGTCTCCGTGTCTTGTCCTCACTTGAACTTCTCAGTCTGTGTCACAGTCCTCAATGGCTGCCGTGTCCCGATGGGCTGCGAAAGTTTGCTGAAAGACCTCGTCACCTCTGTGTAATTGTTTATTCGCACGTCTGACAGAGAAAACTGACTCACTGCTGCTCGTTAAGAGACTCCCACATCCAGAATATTGGCCAGGCCTCAGACCAGACAGTCTCTCTGTATAAACCTGCACCTGCTAGTCATTCACACCTACCTGCTCCGTGTCTGTGTCAGTGTGTGTGTGTGTGTGTGTGTGTGTGTGTGTGTGGATGGGTGTTAAATGTCACCTGGGTCCTATCAAAAGCCACATTCATAAATGATGATGATGATGGTGGTGGTGGTCATGGTGTACGTACTGAAGTGAGCCATAGGGTTTCTTGGCCTTCTGCTGCCATCGTGCTAATTGACTCATCAGCTGGCACGGTCACGCTAATGCTGTCAATATGGCGCTGTGACTGGCGCTGGCGTCGACCCCGCTGTCCTCACCGTGCCCTCTGCAAGGCAAAGCAGGCCAAGTTCATCTGCATAAAGCTTTCCAGGGCCTTAAAACATGCACGGAACATCTTTTTAATAAGCTTAACATTAAATCCGAACAGCGTTAATGATGTAAAAGCAAATAAAACAATAAAACAGGCTGAGAAATGCATAAAATACATTCAGGGCTATTTCTAAAACACTAGACTAGAGAAACTGCTGATTTCGAAACAACAACAAACACCCAAGAGAAAAGTTACATCTAAACAAGCAGAGAAGCAGGAAGTAGTCATTGGTGCAGACAAAAATCACACATCATAAAAGAACTCTTAGGTCATAAGTTGAGATCATCAGTCTTGGGATGCACAGTGAGATCGTTTCAGTCTGCTTTTTCTATGGAAGTTACGGATAGTATTTTGTAAATGTGTAAAGGGTTAGTTTGGGACCAAATATGACTTCTTTCTATAAGAAAGATTTGTAATTTGATATGCAAATGACCATGACGAATCAGTGAACATGCAAATTAGTCGATGACATCATCTGACCACTTTATCATTGAGATAAGGTCTATCCGGTGTTGCTTAGAGACGATGTCGCTAGATTTTCAGCGTCTTGAACTCGATATGGCTCACATCACAGCTGCTGATATACGAGTCGAGAAAGCAGGTTCGCTCGAGTGACCATCAGTGTGTAATGACCTGACTGTGTTCTGCTTCCGACCAATCACTGACCACCACCGTTTCCCAATGACCAATCACTGATCACCAGTGTTTATCCCTTTGTTTTAAACTCTCTTCTTGGAGATGTTTACTAGTAATAAAATTTCCTTCCTGACCACTCACCTTTACACCTATTGTCACAGCTTCCTGACAGAAAGTTGTTGGGTTTTTTTTTTTTTTTTTTTTTTTTGCGAATGCTTAATATGTGATTGTGGACATCTGTCAACCATTCAACCATTTGTTGAGTTGTTTTTTCAGGTCTCTCCTTCCTCTAGTAATTTATTGCACTTTTGCTAGTTTTAGTTGAATTCCCTGACATCTTTGTCTAAGAAATAAATTATTTAAGAAATAATCGATTATTTCCTGTTCTGATAAAACTCTACTCTATTGTGTTTTATTATATTCTAAGTGAAAATCTTCCTTCTGCATACTGTATACCCTGTCTTGTAATCTTGATATGCAAATGACCACGACGGAAGCAATGAATATGCAAATCAATCGATGACGTCGTCTACGCCTACCGACTTATTGAGCCCGCTTTAGCTACATTTCTCTGAAAAGAATTCGCTAGCCAGTGCGCAGGTCTAACAATAAAGGATCTTTATCGTATAATCGGACATGGAGAACACACATTATCCCACAGTCTTTTATAGAATTTTATAGAAATTTTATTCGGATTATCCCGCTCAGTGTGACACGACCGCTGAAATCGTACTGTGTAAAACCGGTTCTAGCCGGATAGCAGTGTGGCCACTCGGCTCGAGCGCTGCTGTGGCACTTCTGTGACAGATAGCAGAAAGCTAACTGGCTTTTTTTTTTTTTCTTTTTTTTTTTAAACAAAATGTGGGGAATAAAACTCTCAATGTATGCATTTTTATTACCTGATATTACCTGTTTTCCGTGTGATTTGTTATCTAATATGTATTTCACCGTAAAATCCACTGACATTCGTCAACCTATTAGCTACCGTTTGCCCCCAAGCTACGTAGTTAAAACCATTCAACTGGTTACTGACATTTCCACAAAGAAAGATTTACGAACTAGCCGCTTTTTATTCATCAAATACATATCCTAATATTAAACTTGACTCCCTCATTCTCTCTGTCTATCCCGTGTTTGAAGTACTAACACAACATATTAACAGCGGCTTTCTTATCCCTAATTAATGCGTTGTATACTTAATTAGCTAAACTTTTATTTAATGCTAGCTAGCATAAATAATTCTGTAATATTTTCATACCTCTGTCCATGTGAGTTTTATTGAACTGAAGCAGTTCCCGGTGTAACAGGGCTATAAAATACTATATTTTAGTTCATTGCTAGTTCGGGAGTCAGGAATTACCTCAGTACTGCTCGGAGATGTGGTGTGTCGTTCATGAACGATCGGAACTTTGAGTCGACTCTTTTAGGTGAACGTTGAGAGCCGACGATGTTTAGACATTTTACACAAAGCAATGCTATTTGGTTTATTATTAGTTACGTAAAATAAGGTTTTATGAAAAAACAAATCACAAAGTATGCAAAAAAGGCAATGATCCGTTAGGAAGCCTAGAGTGTCGACTCCTAATGGCGAACTGAGCCGAGTGAACAGTGAATCAGATCATTCGACTCTTAATGGCGAACTGATATGTTTTAAAATTGTATGCAGTTTTCTATTTCATTTAGACTTAAATAACAGACATCCAAAATGTTAACTTTAGATTTAGTCATATTTAGTCATAACGCAAAATTTATATATAAAAAATATATAATATATTTCTTAAGAAAGGAGTCAAATAAATAGTTTTCCTATGTAAATTCATGCATAGTTGTACATTTTTATATACACAAATACCCCAAAGAAGTGACAAATGTCATAAAAATGACAACTCTCCATGAATAATAAAGTGTTTTGTCTTTTTATTCTTTAAATGCTCATTTGTAGAAATGTAAAATGTTCTGATGGCTTGAAAAGAATATATTTGAAATGCTAAAATATATTTTTCTATAGATGTTAATTTGTTTTACTACTGTATGTACTCTATTTTAAAGCTTAAAAGGGGATATTCTTCAGTATTGTGGGGGAAAATGTTCACTGTTACATCTCCCAAGATTGCATTATGTAGACAAAGATACATATATATATATATATATATATATATATATATATATATATAATTTATTGCTGAAGAAGGGAGTTAAACCGATTCCCTCTTCCTTGTAATTTCAAATGATTTCATGCATGTAATTTTTATTTTTAATTAAAATATGCAGAAAGGTCAAAATACACACAAAAATGTTAAGCTTATTGTAACACGAATAAAAAGATAATTTGTGCTGGTGGAAATGCTAAAATGTACTAAAGTGTTTAAAAAAAATGTGTAGTTTACTACAAATAAACAACAGCACCAACATTTATATTTTTTTTATCAGCGTGTAATGATTATCTGTTCATTTTACTAAAAAGAGAAGAGAAATAGAACCATGATGAATTAAATGATCATTGAAACAAAGGTCTTCGCTTGTTGTTGTTGCTGTTGTTGTTGATTTGCTAGTTTTTACTCTAAATCATTAACAACATACCAAAGGTGCTGATAAGAAGTTTCACCTGATGCATTTTGATCACAGTTGTACAGAATGATTAACGTGAGGTCTACAGAATACTGATGAGTTTTCAGCAAGAACAAACTGTTCACAATCACCTCAAATCTGAATGGATTGATTGCAGCAAACATCTGTAAGTGAAAACCTCCCTTATATTTGTTAGAAAATATGACCAAAAAATTATATTTTTAAAAAATGAACATTTTAGCCCTATAGGACACTGTGTGAAGCTCTGTGTTTTCATCCAGTGCTGTGTAGCGTGACTAGTTTACGCAGTGGGGATATTAGCTTAATCAAAAAAGCATGAGGTTTGATTAATGATGTAATTAGCAACACTAAATGATAACTGACATGTTTTGAGATCGACTGCTCACTGCACCAGCAGCCTGGTGTTGCAAAGGCAGCGGCTCAATTCCACCATCACGAACGGGGCTAAATTCACATGCTCAGGGTATTAAATTGGCTTCAAATGTATGTAGTGAACTATACATCCAGTTTGGGTTTTAGTTTGGATTATCTGAAGCAAGCCTTGCACAGACCAGCTAACTAATACATTTACTAGTCACCATTGCATAGACGTCAACTAGTCAGTGGAAAAAACAGCGAGGCAGATGTTAAATTCTACAGTCAACTGCACTGGGCAAAGTCTCGTTATCTTTTCTTTTCTTTTCTTTAATGCAGTGGTCACCAACCTTGTTCCTGGAGATCTACCTTCCTGAAGACTTTATCTCCAGAAGTTCTTGAGCAACTAAAACAGGTGTATTAGATTTTGATTGGAGATGAAACCTGCAGGAAGGTAGATCTCAAGAAAGAGGGTTGGTGACCACTGCTTTAAAGGAACATTAACACTTTGATAACACTTAGCATGATGCATTTTTGTTGTCCTTTAAAGCTAAATAAAATTTAAATAAGATCTGCGCACTGTTGAAGAGTGACTTAATTCCGTTTATGTCCACTGCTGTGTGAAAGAGCTGCTTCAGAGCCGCGGGTTGCACATCACTATCCGATCCTGTTCGGCTTGTTCAGAGTCAGAGCAGTGAGATTACTCAGACCAGAGTTGAACATGATGGAAAAACCTCCCATACGCTGCCTTAGACATCGCATCCTCCATCTGTCATTAAGCTAGGCCTTTGTAAGGTATTTCTGAACCGCACTCTGGTCAGTTAATGAATAATTTCAGATGAGCCACCAGCTCGACCACATGAGTGCATTTTTAAGAACTTTACTTAAATAGTATAATTTGAGACACAGATGTATTATTTAGTACATTTATTGCATCAATTTATTTACTTTCCCTGTTAACAGTGCAGTGTATAAAGGTGCTGAAGCTTGAATTTAGTGTGTCCTGTGTGTGAATGTTAGCTGCTGCACAAATTAAGCATAAAAATAGTGATGTCCTGAAACAATTTTTGCTTTAGCTATGGAAAAGATGACTAGTCGGCTAGATTATTATTTTTTTGGATCAACTAGTAAAAATTTGATATAAAACCCAATGCCAAACATAATGGATGAAATAAACTCTATATAGTCCAATGTCCTACAAGTCCAGATCTGACCTGGTGGATTCAGGAGGTGCCTCTGAGTGTGAGGTTATGACGTAATGCTCCATCAGCTTTTCTATGAAAACTCAGTCACACAGAACCACAATGCCAATGAACCCAAAAACCAAACGCAGAAAACCATCAAAATAAGCACTTAGCTAGCAGGGGCAATGGCCCGGACCTGATTACTGTCTTCAGCTGACATTATGTCTCTCATATTCGATAGAGAAGTTATCATAGTGTAACGCCGCCAGGCAAACACGCTGGCTGGATTTAATACAAACCACCATTGTGCTGCATTACAAGTCAGTGGCTTTCTCCAAACAGTCCCATCATCATTTACCACTACGTTCATGCCCTGCAGAAATGCAGCGTGCATCAATATTCCGTGTCAGATTTCCTTTATTTCCGGGCCAATAATGTGTTTCATGCCTCTTCGCTCTTTACATTGTGAAGAAGCTTCATCTAAACTTTTTTTTTCTTCTTTTTATCTTCTTGAGAAAAGTGTGCCTGAAGTGAAAATCATACTTAATCAGATAAAAACGGTCAAAAAGTACAGCAAGCAAGGAAATGCTGGATTGTTCAAGGATAGATCTGGCTATCTTTTTACACAAATATATATAATTCTGGACAGTCTAGAGTAATCGAAACCTCCAGACATTACATATGCAGTGGATTTGTACTCTAATAATAATAATAATAATAATACTCTAATAATAGAGTACTGGAAGTACTCTGATATCATCCTGTGACATTTAGACGTTATTTAAAATAAATTTTCTGAATTTTCTAAATCTACAGTAACTTAATGGCAGGTAATTAATAGTAAGTGCTATATTTTGAAATAGATTTTTTATTACTTTATTATTATTATTATTATTGTTATTATTATTATTATTATTATTATTATTATTATTATTTATTTATTTTTTAAACAAAACTAAATATTAATAACAAGTAAAAATGCTAGATATTCTGCTGTTTTAACTCTTTCATTACCTTAAATAAAATCCTAGCAAAAGAATCTTAGCAAAACGTATTATGATAAAACAATGGAAAAAAATGAGAAAGATGAAGTTCAGGTACATGATTTTAGCACCAATTTTTGCAGTAAACCTTATGATACTGTGTTTTATACTTTATTTTATCAGTATTAGCTATAGTAGCTAAATGGTATACAGTAAAGCACTTGGATACTGGTTTGCTTGGATAAAGTAATACACTGGTTTGGACATTTTTATGTAGAAATGACAGAAAATCTTGACAATGTAATTTTTTTTTGCAAATGTATCAAGAATAAATAAATAAAAAGCGTGACATTTTAAAAATTTGCATAATAAATCAGTTCACTACTTCGTGGAATCACTTTCAGCATCAGTCACAGCTTCTTTTTGGCTCTACAAGTCTCTACAAGTTTTGATCTGCAGCATTTCTCCCAATTTTCCTGCTAACATCTCTGATCTGTCATTTTCAGCTCCAAAAGCTGGATACATGATTCGGTGGTTGCTCAGATCTCTGCAGATTTGTTCTGAAGCTCTGTTAGACTGACCTTCGGGCCCTTTTTCACCAAGCTAATGAGTCAGGCCCGATGTTAAGGCTAGAAAAAGTCTTAGTGGTTTCGAAATTCTTTCATTTCATAGTGATGGAACATGTGGTGAGCAATAAAAGCTTTAAAAATAGTTCAACACTCTTGTCTAGATTCACTCTCTTAGAAATAAGGGCTCCTCAAAAGTTCTTTGGATAGTTAAAGATTTTTTTTTTCTCACTTTCTAAATGGGTTCTAATTGGAGCTATGTATTTTCCATACCTTTTTAATTCATATAATTAAATCTATTGAACTTGCTAACTTGGCAGTAAACCTGGATTTCAATCAAATTCTAGAGAGATTTCAGGGATAATTAGAGTAAACAGGATGCACCTGAGCAGAGTTTGGAGTCTGAACACTCTAAAGATTGTGAACTTTTGTCATTATATATATATATATATATATATAATATGTAGAGCAGTGGATTGAAAACAAATGCCATCCATTTTAATTAAGTCTATGTGAAGGGGTGTGAATACATTTTTCACCCCAGTGTATAAGTATATAAGTCTTCCACTGCAGCATGTACTGTAAGGGATAGAGATGATGATGATTGTATTATATTATTATAAAGTCATTATTTCATAACCCATTACATCATACCCTTAGACAGATGGAGTTGTTACAGCCAGACAGTGTGAGGGTGTAGGTCACCAGCGCCCCCTGCTGCTACACACTGGTAAAAGCTGTAGAAATATCTTGAAGTTCATGCTCCAGTTAGAAGAAAAACACGGCTTATGATACACTATATGACCTAAGTTTTGTGCACACCTGACCATCAGATTCATATGTGGTTGTTGAACATCTCATTCCAGATTTATGCCCCCTTTGCTGTTATAACAAGCTCCATTCGTCTGGGAAGGCTTTCCACTAGATTTTGGGACGTGGCTGTGGGGATTTGTGTTCATTCAGCTACAAGAGCATTAGTGAGGTTTGGTGAAGAGGCTCCAGTTCCAGTTCATCCCAAAGGTGTTCAGTGGGGTTGAGGTCAGGACACTTGAGTTCTTCCACCTTCTTCCAACCTTAACACACCATGTCTTCATGGAGCTCGCTTTGTACACTTTCCTGCTGGAACAGTGTTTTGGCCTCTTAGTTCCTCTTAGTTCAGACTTTTAGGAAAGAACCTCATATGGGTTACTTTTAGCCATATAATGTACGTATAGATATAGGTCCAGCTATGGTCTTAAATGTCCACAGTTTGGATTTCCACCTCTAACTAACTAAACCCAGTCATTACAACTAACCAGTAATAGTATTAAAAACGTATATAGGAGTGAACGTGAAATGACAGTGCATCATGGGTATTCTTTATCTGCCCAAGTACTGCAGTGCAAATTATAATTAAGCAATAAATAAATAAATAGATAAATAAATATCCTAACTTGGTCATTTACAGGATTAAAAAGTTTAAATAAAATGTTTGTTTAAAAGTATGTTTAAAAAAAAAAAAATCAAACCCGTATTCATTCATCTGTATCTTTATTGTCTATATTTTATCCTTGCACATTGCTCATGGCTCTTTCTAATCTCGCGCAAACACTGTTTTATTTAAGAGTCACTTTGAGCTGTATATTGTATATATAATGTGCTTTACAAAGTTTAAATTAACTGACAAAAATATCTACTGCATTATATTCGTTTTATAATAATCTCTTACTATAAACTCCTCACTCTGTGACCTTGGCTGTGAAAAAAGTAAATAAAAAGAATTCTTATTATCATAAAACCAAAGTCCAAAAATACTGTGTATGTACAAAATAAAATAAAATAAAAGCTCCCCAAATAGTGCATATAGAGAATATAGTGACAAGGTGAGGACTGAGGACTGAGACTTTTTGCACAGTCACGTATTATTTGCGGTCACGTGATTGGGAGAGGGCGTGGCTGACATTCAGGTGTGATGTCATTTCTTCTGAGCTGGTGTATCACAGTTAGTGAGTGTGTGAAATACTACATTTGCTCTCCACAGAACCTCAGAGGAACCGCAGTGTTTCTGGATCAGCTTCACTGCAGCCGCTGAGTGATGGAGAGGGAGTCAGGCAGGAGGGAACAGATCTCAGATCAGCTGTTCATCAAAATCATTTCCGAAAGCTGACTGAGTAAAGAGTTACATCAATGAGGAACGAAACGACTCCATGATCTGAGCTCAGTAAGTCTGCTTTGTAGGTTTACGCAAAACCGCAGTCTGCTTGTCATGTCCTTAACAGACGCTTTAATAAAGAATCCTCAGTTCAGAATGAAACCGGACTGAACACATGATGTTCTCTCTCTCTCTCACACACACACACACACACACACCAATGTGGAGGTCAGTATACACAACAGTCTATTCCCGAGTGACTCACTTTCTACTGCTCCTTACACTCATTTTGTGTATTTATATTTTAATTTCATCTTTTAATTTATCCCCAACACATTCTCTTACATTATATATCATTATGACCGTATAATAGAAACCCAATTACACCATTACAACCAGTATAATCAGAGACTTATTAAACCAACAGCCTGCGTGAGAATTTAATTCCATCTGTTAACCCTTTAACAGCTTACAAATGAATGTTTCAGTAGAATTTACTTTACAATAGAACCCTACAGGGATCCAAACTAAAGGCGCACCCCAATCCTGTGATTGACGCCATCTCTGATCCTGCATCCTTCAGCCCATGAACTGGAAAATCACCAAAGTCAGTCTTTAAGCACCAAGAAAAACCTATTCTTAAAATGCATGAGGAGAGAGTTGGACTTTTTAATTTGTAGAATGTGATGCATAAATGTGTATAAAGAAATATAATACATGTAGTGAAATAAGTCACATTTATTTAATATATTTCCTCAAATTATGGTGACCAGTAAAATGTTAAAATTTTCAATTATGTTTTCATATTGTTTGGAAATCATGACTAGTTTCTTTCTGAATTAAAAACTATTCTATTTCTATTTGCCATTACTTTAGGTTACTGGTGTCATAACCACAAGCTGCTCCACCAGAGACAAATTTCCTTCTACTCTAAAAGCTAAAGCTACTCCACATGGAGCTTCTCAGGTAGGATGCACACTAAAGGTACGACAGATGCACCACTGATGGCTCCACACCACTGACAGGGAAAAGTACAGGATTACTGAAGTACCTTTATTTCAGTGTGTGTTCCAGAACAAGCCGTTTCAATCAGAACCACCAAAGAACGATTTCCCTAACGGTGTAGACGACGAGTACGTTTTAGCAAGTACCTATATAAATATTCTTAAACAACACGTGTGCGCAAATATTTAAATAGGCGCTCACAAATTATGATATTGTTCAGAGGGTGGTGTTGCTTTATACATGACTTATTATAAGTTCATGTATATTATGGCCAATATGAACAGAAATCAGAACTTGTGAAGCACAAAGACATGCTAGATTCTTATTTCCCTCCTTATGGGTCTGAAATAAACAAACCAAAAAAAAAAAAAATTTAGAAAAAAAAAAAAAATAAATAAATAAATTAAAAAAAAAAAAAAAAAAAAAATCAATAAACACACACGAGCATCTGTACCATTGAAAATGGCCTTTTATTGGTCGGTGCTTTTACAGGTTTAGAAAAAGAACCCTAGGATTTTGCCTCCTGTGTGTTTTCGTCTGGCCTCTTCGTGGTCCATGATGCCAGCTGAGGTCGTCAACACAATGAACCTGCAGAATAAAGAATGAATTAGCGAAGAAGAAAATGAAAGCCGTACCATTCTGTAGCTTACTTGCACAAAAAAACCCCCAAAAAACCAAAACACATTTTCTCCATTAAAAGCAAACAAACAGCACTACTGAAAACTGGTCAAATGAGGGAGGGGTTGGGGGGTAAACTTCCAGAAAAGCGAGCGAGCGTGTGCCGCTGCTGTTGCTTTTAACTCCGCACCGAGTCTCGTTAAAAATCAAAGCAAGCGATTTTACCGGCCAATGAAAAGCACTTAACAGAAAATGAAGAAATAAACTGCTGCAAATCAGCACCAATTGAATCAATAACCCTGAAAGTAGAAGGGAGGACGAAAATGCAGCGAGACGTAATGGCGAACGCACTCAGAATATTAAATCGGCCTCGCAGATATTCGATTAGTTTCTACGGCGGTGGTTTGTAAAAAAAAAAAAAAAAGAAAGGTCAGGCTGAAGAAATAAATTTACATTTAAATTCAGGACGAGACGCGCCGCGGTAAAATGCATCTGATCTAAACGGCCGTGTTTGGATATTAAAAAGAAAAATAATAAAAATCCAGTCCTGATTGCCTCTGGGTTAAAATAAATAAATAAATAAACAAACAAATAAATAAAAATAATAAAAAAAATTTACACACGCATCATGGGTATAACTTTAACATTCAACCTTTTTGTACGCATCAGGGAAAGCTTTAAATAAAGCTGAACAAGACCACGCCCATCACTTCGACCCAGGAATCCGTTTTGTCAAATCCAAAGTAATACGACCCCACAAACCCAGATGTAATCTTAATAATCACCTGAGAACCAGATTAATTTAACTGGACTGAGGGAGAGAGATCCGCTCACTCCGATTTTGCCTTTGAGACTCGAAACCATGAACTAATCATGCAAAAAGTTCAGAAGCCTGGAGAGGACATGTTTTTGTGCCTTTATAAGCAGGGGAAGGTGATGTGAGGAAAAATCTCAACCACACACAAAACAGAAACGTTTCACAAGCAGCTAGAACATTAAGAACGCTCGGTAACATTCAGTAGGGTCGAGCGACATGACCAAACATATCCAGCAAATACAGTAATGCTGCTTTAACCTTACTAATACTTATATTTAACAACGAAAACTAATTTTACCATTTAAAAAAAAATTACACAATGATCACTTCAGCTGCTTACAGTCTGTATGTAACTATTTTTTATTTAATAAAATGAAATCCTATCCATGACGTCCTAGAAAACCGTACTGTGACATTCACGATATCGACTTTATATCGGCCAGGCCTGCTTTCAAATTGTACTTGCATCGAAGTTTGACTCCATTTTAATTAATCCTCAGACACGATTAGACTCACATCTGTATCCACATCTGTATCTGTATTCCAGATTAACAGGAACTCTGGTACCAAAACACATCATGAGACCTGGCTACGTCCGTTCGGGGCATCATTTCTTCAGATAACGCACCACGACCATCACCTAGCTACGTGATGCTAGCTTATCGATTAAAGGAGCAATGAGCGATATTTACAGCCCCCTACTGCCTTAAGGCAAACTGGTCAAAAACGCTGACGATATCTTCAGAGATCCTAAATAAAGCTCATTTAAAATGTTTTTTTTTTTTTTTTTTTTAAGGATAAAATAAATAAATGAATGATAAAACCAGTCAAGTCCAGTGTCAAATCAAGTTATTTAGAAATGACATTACTGGTTTAAAAACACCAACACCAAAAACTTAAGATTAAAACTTCTACTCTGTCTCGGCTTGTAAAGGAAAGATTATTTAACACGAGCACTTCACGTCGGTTATTAAACACGTCTTTTCTACTCTACAGGAAGACATGCACAGCTATGAACACGGCTATCTAGCTACTCGCTGTTGCCATGGTAATATCAGTGGTTCGCAATACAAGCGATTCAAAGATATTTCAAACTGTTACAGAATCAAATTCTTCTTATTTCACATCCGATATTCCGATCCGGCAGATGGAGATCAGATATCGGATCGGAGCCGGCTTTAACTCGGACCGCATCCACGTTACGAAACGCTTCCTCGCTTTAAACCCACAGCGGGGCGCAGACACAAAAGCTTAGACTCCGTTTCCCCTTCACACTACAGGTAAGGAAAGATGGATGAAAAGCGGACGAGGTTCGAACACCGAGTTGTCATTAATCTGCCTACGAAGTAAACTGGTACGAGGGGGAAAAGTAGAAAAAAGAAAGAAAAAAAAAAAGGCAACCTTGCTGGGGTCATAACTCGTTCTGTTCATTAGATAAGAGAGAAAGTTATGTTCAAAACACACACACACACACACGAGCAGGTCACACACTCACCCGAACTGTCTGGATGGAAGGAGATTGTTCTGCCACTTCTCCAAATCCTTCAGCTGCACGTCAAACCTGGGGCTGATCACGCCGCACTGACCACAAACACAACACAAAGGTCAGATACGAGAGGGGGGAGGGAGGGGGGGCTAGGTTCCTTAAACAACACTGAACAAACTTCAGACACAGACGAGTCTCAGCTACGCTTGGGAAAAATAAAAAACAAACCCTCACCTTGTTCAGCCTGCCTGTGAGGTTCACAACGATTTTGCCTGCTCTGTGATCATCGATGATCTCAAATTCGCCAATATAACCTATAGAGAGAGAGAGAGAGAGAGAGAGAGAGAGAGAGAGAGAGAGAGAGAGAGAGAGAGATACCACCATTAGCACAGAGCTTCAAGTCCCATCTCCTCAAGCCATGAAAGGAACAAAGTGGTGGTTCTGAACCCAGAATAGATAAAGGACTGTAAAGCATCACTTCAGCCCTATTCACATGGGATTAAATACACCGGGTCCTGGGATCCTTTACTATTGTACAGGAGCTCCTCTGATTTTATTTCTATCCAGATCGCCCATGTCTGTGTTTTTCTCCGTCCTCCTCTGAGAAAATCTGTTTTTCACCAAACTCAGCTCTCGTCTGATCATTTAAGTCTGGTAAGACATGTCCGTGATTTTCCGTGCAGATGTTACCTGCCACGCTGTGAACGGCACGTGATCATTTGACCAAGCGACGCAAACATCCTGTGCTCGTATTATTGCCGCTCGGATACGAGGGTCTTATCAGTTAGGAGACTGTATAAAAGTTTAATAGAGACCCTGATATCCGAATAGGGCTTAATACTCACATTCGTTAAAAACGTCACGTTTTTGACGTTATTCACGTTTAAGATGCGTCCAGAAGCGATGAAGTCCATGTAGTCTAGATTTAATGGTGCTTTCATTCTCCAACTAACGTAACCATGAGGGCAGGGGTGGCTCAACGGTTAAAACTCTGGGTTACTGATCAGAAGGTCGGGGGGTTCAAGCCCCAGCATATTGGGCCCTTGAGCAAGGCCCTTAACCCTCTCTGCTCAACTTACTAACAAGCTGGGATAAGCGAAGAAAAGAATTTCACATATGTGACAAATAAAGGCTTCTTCTTCATTACATTACTCTAATCCATCTGTACATACTGTACAAAGAGAATCAAAAAGGCAGCCGTCTTAAACCCACGCAGGACAGTAAACCGTGTTGAGACGACGATCGACTGATCCTCAGATTTCAAGGCACTTGAACAAAACTTCTTAATCTATACAAGGAGAGACCCTGTTCCTCAGGACAGACTGAAACGCCAAAAACAGTTTGTTTAAATAATAAAAGTGTAATAGTTCCCACATTTTACAGCAGTTTCCATGAAAGGTGCCAATACTTTTGGATTATGACAGAAGATAAACACATTTTAAAGGTTTGTGCTAACGGTGTTGCTACAAATGGTTGAATAGTTAAGGAACGTAAGATGTGTGGATGTTGATGTTCGCTCACCGTGCTTCATCATGACGGTAAGGAAGCGCACTATGACTTTGGAGCAGGGCCTGATGAGAACCTGGCGCTTGCCGCGTTTCTCCGCATTGTTGATGCATTTCAGCGCATCGGCGAGGACGTTCATGCGCACCATGATGCCTGCAAAACACCCCACACACACACACACACACACACACACACACACACACACCAGAAGCGTTAAATATCCAAGTCCGTACACTTTTCTTGGGACACGTTACACATTTTACATACATCAACTTTAACAATGGGTGCCAATAATTCTGGAGCACCATTACTTTCTCTAAAGAGCCCCAGAGAACCCTACACTATCTAAAGAACCCCAACATACACCTTCCTCTAAAGGTCCTAGTGTTCTCACTTCTCCAACACAGCACATAAAGAGAGAAACAGCACATTAACTATTATATATATTGAATCACGTGACTTTATCAAGACGTATATAAATATTCACGACAGGAGTAAAACCCAGGTCGATGATTGGCTGATGACGGATTCCTGCTGCAATATAGAACACTTTTAAGGCTCAGTAAGACATTTTGGTCTTATTAGATTCAATAAACGAACAACTTGTTTAAATGTGATCAGGCTAGGACACGCTGTTGATAAAACCCCGCTTTTGCTAACAAGCTAATTCCATTAACGTTAGCTCTCAGGCTAGTTAGCGTCTTCTGAACAGACTCGAGTTCAACCAAATAAAATATCAGCGCCGCTAAAAAAAAACAAAACAAAAACAACTAATCTCTCCCCAGTGATAAACAGTCACACTTTCTGCCTGTACACCATCGCTGCCAGAGCACAGCACTGAGAATTTAGCTTCAATATCCAGCAGTTTAAGACCTGACAATTAACTGGCAAAATACTGACTTAAAAGGACACCATAAAATAAAATAACTACAGATTTACACTCTACTATTGTTTATAAACGAAATCCAGTGATTAAATACATAGAACAACCAAAGATGACTCTGATATAAAAGGGATTTTATGATGAACGTATGAAGCCTGTGCCTTACCGGTTCTGCAATATGGCGGAAAGAGGGAGGAAAGAGGAGCGCGAGGTACTTAGGGGAAAAAACAACTCTCGCGAGAACTCGTGAGTTTCGTAGAAGAAGACAGGAAGTATGTGCATAAAAAGCATGCGCCACCTGGAGGTCTGGAAAGTTATTTTATTTATTTATTCATTTTGTTTATTTGTACGATAATGGTGCAACAAAAAGATACAATAATATTTAATATTACTTTTTTTTTTTTACAAAAACATGCATTATATTTTAATTTATTATATGTTATTTTGTTTTAAATCACCGTGTGTGTAATAAAAGTAAACTGGAAGTTAACAGGGACGAATGGACGAATGATTGCTGTTTGTTTTCCCTTCAAAAATATTCGTTGGTAAAATAGTTTAATATCTTATAAACCTATAAATAAATAAATACATGCATAAATGTGATTACTTAATAGTTTTTAAAAATCTACGTGGTCTGACGTTTTGTCCTACTTAGCATAGGCTGCAAAGTGCGCATGCGCGGAATTACCCCGGAAATGAAGCGCATGCGCAGCGCGCACCCTGCAGTGTGGCTGACGCAGGTGGTGTAGTGACAGCAGCGATGTTTACATCTCAGACTTCTTCTTTCCAAGAGTCCATCGACGTAGAAGATAAAGATGCAGACTTCGATGGCGAGGACCTGGCCGCATATGAACAGAAAATACAGCAGATTAACTGTTACTATTCTATATATTATTATCAAAGCGCGAGGTGAGAGTTTGTTACTCCACTGTGTGTATATGAGGATTGGTCTTTGATTGACACATGCGCATATCTGTAATCATTTAACTATTTAATGTGCATTGCATGTCATCGTATGTTTGTTCTGCATGATTCGATGGAAAATACTATTTTATTCCATAACAGTGTTGTATTTAATTTGTTTGCGCACATATCTATCTATCTATCTTTCTTTCTATTTATAGGCTGAAGACCCCCCCCCCCCCCCAATCTAAGAAAGACAAAAATGTCAGAAATATAACATGTGATGTTTTTTAGGTCGCCAGATCTTCTTCATACTAACCCGTCCATTTATAGTATCATTGTTCATTCATTTCTATTATATCAATACCTTAATTTCTATATTCCTAACTATCCAGATGTGAATCTTCTGAGGAGAGTGTATCCTGGAGCCAGAAGAGAGCCGACTCCACTACGAGCCAGGAGGACTTCAGGTAGATGTCGCGTGTCGCTTTATCGCCGTCTCTCGGACTCGCCATCATTCTGACCTCGTTCTGTAATCTGTGTCTTTTTCTGTCTGATGGCTTCTTGTGTGTGAACTTCTGTTTTTTTCATCCTCAGTTGAGTGCAAAAGTTTGCATACCCTTAGTGCAAAATAAAAAAAAGTATTTGGTAACAACATTTAAAATTTAGTGTTAAATGTTCCTTCACAAGTAACAAAAATGACTAATTGAGTGGAAAAAATAGTGGAAAAAATGAAAAAATGGCTGTTTTCAACCTCTTTTGTGTCCTCTGAAGAACTTTTAGATACAAAATTATGCTGAATGTTCATATTTTATATCTATTTTTTGGTAGATAAATTGTTAAAAATAAAAATAATTATAAAAAAGGTACTTTTCCCCCCTTTTCAAAAACCAGGGGGACACAAACATTTGCACTCAATTCTATTTTTTCATCTAACTCTCTATTAGGGCTGTACAACATATCAGTTATTAATGAATACCACAACATTAATCTTTGCAATTCTGTGTTCTAAGCAAGTGAGATACTCTACAAATTTTTTTTTTAATGGTGTGCTGTGAATATGATGGTTAATTTCCCAGATTCTGGTCGCTCTGCAGGACACTCTGCTCTCATCCTGTACCTCCTCCTTCTACAGATGACATGGTGCAGATCCATCACAGCTTCTCTCACTCTTCTGCTCATGAGTCCTTCATTTCCAGCTTCACTGTCAGTCCTTCTTTCCTTCTGTTCTCCATGATAACCAAATTCCCGCCTCTTGTCTGTTGTAGTCTAACCCTATTGGACAGCAGCCTGCCATCGGAGGCGGAGCCTGAGCTGCGAAGCTACATCTCACGCAGACTGAGTAAAGGAGCCCTGCTAGGTGGCATGGGCAACATCGCTACGGTTGAGCTGAGGTAAAATACACACAGATGTTTATCTACTAACCTGGGACACTTACTACAGTCCAGATTCAGAGGCCACGCCTCCTTCACTGAGACTGACACAAAGGCCATGCCCCCTTCACTGAGACTTACACAAAGGCCACGCCCCCTTTACAGAGACTTATACAGAGTCCACACCTCCTATATAGGGGCCACGCCTCCTACACAGAGGCCATGCCTCCTACACGCCTCCTTCACAGAGACTTACTCAGAGGCCACGCCTCCTTCACTGAGACTTACTCAGAGGCCACGCCTATTTCAGTGAGACTGACTCTAAAGTACCTCAAGACACAAACTAAATAAACCTGTTGTAACCATAGCAACAAGCATTTATCTGTTTCTGGTAGTCCGGTATTTACATTGTTTAAACAAAAAGAGAAAAAAAATAAAAGAGATGGATTTACAGGAATTAATTATATTCTACAGTGCATGGAAATGGTAATGTTGTAACCATAGCAACCATTACAGATATATTGAGACAGCAGAATTATAAAGCAATCCAAATAAAATAGTTTGGGTGTAAGTTAATAAAGTGTACAAAGTCTCACAAGAGACAAGAGCTTTGATCCGCTGAACCATGTGTGTGTTTTGCAGCCTTCCCGAGCAGGCAGTGGGGTGTTACTGCTGCTTCCTGGAGCAGGAGAAATCTCCAGAACAGCCCGAGGCGAATGGTAACGGCTGGGTGGTTTGTCTCCTCGGAGGCTCAGAGAAAGGCCTCAACCTATATCCTTAATCCACACATGAACACAGACAGACTGCATGGAGCGATCCGTTCCATATTATAATTCCGCGCGTGTCAAACTTCTTTAACATGCTAACGTTCAGAATCGAGCTGGATAAGTACGTGCAGGGTCTCCAGAGCAGCCTGACGCCTGAAGTAAGATACAGATCTATAATTTTGTAAAGGGATATTGCAGCATGTCCGTGTTTTAAGACTGTTTATTGTTTCTCCGTGTGTTAGATGCAGAATCTGGAGTCGGAGGTGCGGCCTTATCTGAACCGCTGGTACGAGGAGTCCGTCATGCACATCCACCGAGTGGTGCACCTGGTGCAGGCCAACATCACCTTCCTGCTTCATGCTGTAAGGAACGACTCCTGTGCTTAAAACTGAACGTTTGAGCCAAAATCTGTGACTGCAGATGTAGAAATGAGTGATTTTAAAGTGAAATTAAAAAATAAGATGCACACATGAAGTAAGAGAAGAAAAAATTTTGAGATGCTGAGATACTGTACAAGTACAGGGGCCTCCTTCAATGAGAATGAGAGACACACGGGCCACGCCTTCTTAACTGAGACTGTCTGACACAGGCCACACCTTTTTCGTTGTGTCTGACAGGCACACAGGCCACGCCTCCTTCACGGGGACTGTCAGGCATATCGAGGTGGCTGTATTAATATTACAACCTAGTAGAAAAGGTGCAGTGCAAAATCTCCAGCTCCAAATCCAGCAGTAAATCTGTACTTTTTATTGCCTCTGATGTAAACAGCTCTATAATTTCTGCAGGCTTTGAGTCACACTCATGTGGAGGTGACCGGAGCAGATGAGAGGACCAAGACGGACGTGGTGAGGTGCGTTTATTCGTCCTAAACACACCCAAACCCTGATATTAAACGTCTCAATATTCAGATTCCTTCTATTTTCTCATGTCACTCTCAATTCCCTGTAACTCCAGGTAGCAGGGTTGTGTGTGTGTGTGTGTGTGTGTGTGTGTTTATGTTTATGTTTATGTTGTACAGATATTTGGACCATCATCGAGCGTGACGTATGGAGGTGTTTTTATTTCTTTCTCAGGTTCATTAAAGCGGCGAGTCTTCAGGGTCTGGTGCAGGAGGAACCGAACACGACGTCTCTGTGTAAAGCCATTTCTGATGCCTCGCTCTCGGACCTGCTGATCGACTGCTCCGGCGGAGAGACGACGTTCACCAACGCAGGTTAGCACTCTGAATCAGAAATGGAATGATGAGGTCTATAAAGAAGCGGTGTAAGATCTGAAACTGAATTTAATTGACATAAAAACGGTGATATAATGGTTGATATTGACCCCAAAATGCATCTCTGTGATTCACTGCATTTACTGGCCTTTTAGGATTGTCGTGGATGATCGAATTACCATTTAACTTCATATTTATTATTATTATTATTATTTTTTTTTTTATCTACAATCAAATTGAGTGCAAATCCTGCCTCCTCCATGGAATTATCTACTGAATATTTCCTTCAGTTCATTTAACCAGCGCGATGTGACGCTTTTTGTTCTCGCTATAAATCACATTTTCTAGTTTGCCTTGGTAATCTTGTGATAAGGGTTTATAAACTGCTGCACTTGATTACTCGGTTATTTAAGTCTGTTCTGATCTGCTTTGATGTCAGTAGGCAATATGTAAAGAGCACAATAAACAATACATTATTATGAATAATAAAGCATAATTACAACATATGTTTTATCATGATAATAACGTTAACTGTGGTAAAGCAATTATATGATATGAAAATTAATTATTCAGACGACATCTAAGATTACAAGCAAAACTTTACACACACACAGATGTAATAATCTGTCAATCTCTCAGCATGTGTTTACTAGTAATTGCACTTTCCCACCACTAGGGGCGTGTGTTAATATTAAATATACTATATACGTAGTATGTTAGCAGTATTATAGGTTGAAATGTTCACACGCTCTCGCACACAAGAAAAAAAATGCTACAGCGTTCCATGTGACAAAAAATACTCGCGTGCTCATGCTTTACACGTGACTCTGCATGCACGTGTGATTTATAAACGTTTGCTCTGATTTCAGTGACCAACCGGTTCTGTGACGAGTGGATCCAGGCGTTTGTGAACGCAGCTGAGCGTTTTAACCCATTCCTCCTGCGCCAGATCCTGGAGAACTTCAAGCTGAAGGTGTGTGTGTGTGTGTGTGTGTGTGTGTGTGTGTGTGTGTGTGTGTGTGTGTTGGCGCGCGTTCGCGCGCACAGCGGTGCTTCATAGAACAATAGATAAATCTTTAGACAGGTTCGAAACAGGACATGGTGAAGAGCGATTATGTGTAATGATAAATTTGAACATTTACACAGTTTCCTCATTTTAGTACAAAGGGAGGTCAAACGTGTCCGTCATTTTCAAATACACGAATACTTTTCATGTATCTCCCATGGCTTCTGTTTGAATGATGGAAAATTCACTACTGTTTTACAATTTATCTACCAAAAACAAACATCAGCGCACAAATAATCACTTAACACTCACAGTTAGACTGCTAGCGCTAATTAATCTGCCTTACTAAATTTGTCCTAAGGGTGTACAAACTTTTGCACTTGTATAACGTATAGCAGTTTATATTATATCTGCAAACATCTATGATCAGTAACAAAAAACAAAAATATAGAAAATAAAAATACAATGATAAAAAAAATGTCATAATCTCTGGCAATAGGTTTACATGTAATGACACTTTACCACCACTAGGGGTTGATATAGTGTCGTATATGTTATTTTAAATGTTATTTTAAATGTTACTGGAGGATGTTATTAAAAAGCGATGGAGCATTGAACCATTGATCTAAAGTACGACCTGATCGCTGAAATGAAAGGCGCATTAGAAATAAACGATCTCTGCAGGATTTGAGTTATGCCATGTGACTTCTGCTGATCTAAATGTCAACACAGATCAGCTTTCATGTGCTTTTGTGTGTGTGTGTGTGTGTGTGTGTGTGTGTGTGTGTGTGTGTGTGTGTGTGTGTGTGTTAAAAAACAAACAAACAGGCCATCCAGGACATGAACAACCTGAAGCGCTTTATCCGTCAGGCAGAAATGAGCCACTACGCCCTGTTCCGCTGCTGCCTCTTCCTGCAGAGCTGCGGAAACGGAGACGTGCTGCTGCAGAACGCTCGAGCCGAACACAGCGGCCTTTCCGAAGCCTGCAGCATCATCCGCGTGCTGGAGGAGTTCCTCAGCGAGCAGGCTGCGGTCACGGCACAGTGACGCGTCCCAGACTCGCGCTCTGTGCTGATGCTGACGGTGCAGTGAGGCGACGTGGCCTGCAGGGGGCAGAGCGTAAATGAAATGTTATCCGCGTACATTCCTTCGTTCCCTGTCGCTCTTAATCCTTGACTGTGAATATAAATCGTCCGGTTTGGTCTTGCACACACACCCACGTCTAATCATACACACCTCCGATCGTATCGTCACTTTTACACTAATAATGAAAAATTTTAAAGCTTATTAGCAGAATTGTCCCATCTCCATGCTCACTGATCGCAAGCTAGCATAAGTAAGGACCGTTAATTTTCCATCATTGTGTGTTGCGATTGTTCAAAACACTACTAGTGGTTTTTTTTTTTTGTTTTTTTTTGCATTAAATCACTGATTTCAGTTGTGTTTATTCTTCTCTAATGAGACACTGTCTATCAGTGTGTGTCTTGGTGAACTTGAATGTGACTTACTGTGAATAAATACACATGAAAATATTTTGTCGTAATGTGAAATGATTTTATACATGTATATATGGGTTAAAGGTGAAAAAAAAAAAGAAATCTGGGTTAATGTAATGGCTTTGCTCTAGACAGATGTTGGCTTGTTTCCTAAAACAATTCAATTTGTCTCTGTAATAAAACAATTCAGTTGCATTTCTAAACAAATTAAGTGGGGTAAACAAATTCAACCTATTAAAAAATGAATACTGGCTCTCTACTGGAGCTGCGTCCAGAAAAGTTATTGCGTCCCCAAAATGACGTACAACCTCCTGAAAGAATCTCGTTTATTTATAGAATGAAATTCAATTTAAGTTGATTAAACAGAATTGCATCCCGTCGCCATTTCTAGATTTAGTACTTGAGCTTGTTTACTAAGTCTAAGGAAATGACAAATTAAATAAAACAATCAAAAATAATAAAAGAAGTTGTAGATTTTATATGTTGTATGATTGTTCTGTGCTGAATATTAAAGCTAAATTGTCTGCCTCGTATATAATGTTTTGAATTATATTTATTATAAAGATAATATAACAATAACAAACCAGTGTATAGTATAAAACCATTAAATAAACCCAGTTTAATTATTATTTTTGTTATTATTATTATTATTATTATTATTATGGTTAGTTGGTTGTTTTTTAAATCCCCGTATTTGTCTAAAATAACAGCACTTACTTTGTTTGCCCAGTAGAGGGCAGTGTGGTACAACAAATCTATCCACCGCCTGGTCTTCAATATAAATGACGTTTTTATCAAAATATAGAAAGAACAGAAAGCTGTCTTTGGTCAGTTGTGTATTTTTTCTTCTTAAATTAGACACTAAATTGGACAATAATTTAAGTTAAACCTGATCCTCTTTAGAGATTGAGTTGCTCTTGGTATTGATTGTTGGAATGAAATCAGGGCTTTTATACTTTTTCTTAATCCTTTCCTCCTGACCTTAGACATCCAATCAGAGCTCGTTAATGAGCTGCACCTGATGCCCAGACCAGGAGAAGATGCTAAATGCAAAAATGCTTCACTCCACAGCTTCAGGAATACTCACAGAGTTCTATTTACTGTATGTTCTCCATGCACATCAGGAGAAATGTTCCAGGAGAAATGTGTAGTGCTTCAGGGCTCATTTAAGAGCAGAGCAGAGCAGAGCAGAGCAGATGTCGTGCTCAGTCAGGTGTTTGGGCTTTTCCTCGTTAGCAGAATGCAGCACCTGCCGCCCTGAACACAAGCGTCCACCATTAAAGCTGTTATTTTCCTGCTGAAATGATCTTCTGTTCTCCACATGGCTTCATTTTCAATAAGCTTCCATCAACAGGGACTGGTGAGACAGGTGAGTTATGGATGTGAAGTGTGTCTGAATGAGTGTGTGAGAGTGTGTGTGTATGTGTGTGTGTGTGTGGATGAGTAGGGGACATTTAGCGGTTAAAGAGTGACCCCGGCTCATAAATCTTTCTCCCAGAGCCACTCGATCAGACGCACAGCTCTGGTGTTGGAGGACTTCGTCATCCACACTGCAGTTCTGTCACCATCAGTCACCGGAGCAGGAACGTGGAGGAGGTTCTGCTCACAGCTCGGCTCAGAGAGAGAGAGACAGATCTGTCTTGCTCAAGGTTTGAGGGTGTGTATGGACAATAACATGACCCTTTAATGTCTTTTTGGTTCTGGAAGAATTTACACAAAAGCTCAGGGCTTAGTTTTCCAAAAAACTTCTTAAAGTTCTTAACAGTTAGAGAGAGAAAGAGAGAGAGAGAGAGAGAGAGAGAGAGAGAGAGAGAGTTCGAGAGAGTTCAATGTGATGCTCGCTTCACCATTCGGGAAACAATAATAATAAACCTGATCTAAAAAATTCAAAAACACACATTTCAAACAAAGTACAAGTGTAAAGTATGTTTGACATTTTTTTTAAATACTAAAAAGAAGGAAACCACCCTAACAAAGAGCAAAGAATCTGATACAATATCTGATGTTTGGATAAGAACCAGACTTAGATACTAGGAATTAAGATGATCGTTTTAAAATGACATATTCGTTACAATGCAGGGACTGTCTACAGTACAGTATACTTCATCAAATAGGAGGCACACTTGATAGTTGATTGGAGATTAAGGTGAACCGATTAAACAAGTGGAATCGGGAGCGGTTCCTTCTCGGACACTAGAGGAGTCGTGCTAATTGTTAGAAATTTGGAAGTGATGCTATATTCCCCCTCACTTTTAAAAATTTTTGCATGAATTTATTGCTGCATTTGCATTGAAATACATGAATATTAGCCGCATAACGATGACGTGCTGCTGAATTCCTGTCCTGTGCGAATACTGATCTATAAAGCCTGATTTAGCTTGTGTAGCACGCTATCTGAACACCAAATCATTTGCATGTTAGCATTGAGTGTAAATAGAGCCTTCCTCTCCGGCTCGCTCACTTTTTGCACCCACAAAGTTCATTTTTCATTATCAACAGCCGCATCTCCCAGATCAGTGCTGTGCATCTGTGGCATGCATCATCACTCCAAAGCTCCAGAGGCGCGAGCCGCCTAATTAAGCCACGGGATCTGGGAAATTGCCAAATTTGCGGGGAGATGAATAACCCTGGTATGTCTCCCTCGCCAGCCAAATGAATTCTCCAGCGTGTCCCATTTCTCTTGGAGGGCCATCCGTCAGACGAGTCCCCTAATCGATTTATTCACAGACTCGACGTCTGCCACCATCTCGCTGGCTTCGGTGGAGGCTCATCCTCGGACCATCTGATACACCTCTGTAGTGCTCCCTGTGGTCTAGTTCAAGGTTTCCACAGCCATATTTTCCAGGAGTTACAGTTATAAATCAGTAGTGTAGGATGTCCAGCGAAGACGAACAACTGTCAGTAGGTTACGATTTGTAGTTTTAAATCCAGCTTGCACTGATTTCTATTACAAAGGTTACTAGAAGATGCTTGAGGTAGACACTCGGTGTGATGGTGCAATACACCTCGAGTACAAAATGACGTCCTGAAAAGATATAATGACGTCATTTGATTGGGGAAAGTAAATGTAACGTGCATAAAGGTGAGTCAGGACATAGGTGTGTAAAAAAAAATAAATCACTGTAAGATTCAATCGTAGTCCATGATGTGGTTCAAAACACAGGCAGACAGCATCAATCTCTAATCATAAATAAGAAAAAACACAGGAGTAATACCAGACACGTGGAAACAAGGAACACAGGAAACCAAGGCTCAGACTTCACGATGAGACAAAGGAACATGAGGGTATATAAAGATAAACTAATCAAGGGATGAACTCAGAACAGGTGCACACATTACAGGGGTAGAGACAGGACCAAAACACAGCCAGTGTAAACAAAAAGCACACGAACTACAACCAAACAAAACAACCCCACAAAGGACATCGTTTTGGACGTACTCAGAATGTTCCAGAAACTTTCACACTGCATGAAAAACATGTCGTAATTGCAACGAAACCTGTCTCTCTAACATTCTTCGCATAACATTGCTCATGCCACAGGAACGTCCCGTGTCAGCTGTCGAAGATCCACTAACGAAGCCGACCCGCACAATAAAAGCGAGATGTTTACATGGTGTGAAGTGTTCTATCCTCACCGCTCCAGATACTGGCAAAAATTAAACCTCTATCTGTTAAATGTCTGTGAAAACATTTCTGACTGAATGTCTGTCGCCCTGTAGCTAGTCTCTGGTCTGATGAGATGCTTTTAGCTAAAAACAAAAGATTTACATAAACACATGTGATTGGATAAGCGGGAAGAGAAGAGAAGAACTCTGATCCAATGTTCAGTCCGTACAGGATTTCGAAGAGTTTGCTGCGACTTTTTTCAAAACATGTGATGCAACTTGCAAAGTTTTTTGTACTTTTCTTCGCGGAAAACAACTAGAATTGGCGAAATTGCAATTGCACGGTCTTTCGCCGTGATGTCTGTTGGTAAATGAGACCTTTTAGCCGTACTCGTGTTCGACACACGTGAATCGAAGAGGGCTTTGGCCGAATGCGCGTTGTGATGACGTCACATTTTTGAAAACTTTCAAGCTCCTCAGAATATTGCGGACTTTGCTTGGGTTTGCGTTAATTTCTGCGATCGCAAAATCCTGGAGGGACCGAATAACGGCCATGTTTATTGGATCTGCTACAATATTTTTTCAAGTACATAATTCGTTCGGATGAAGTACTTTGCTGGGTCCGCATCCCAACCATGGTCCACCAGTTGACGACTCCTGCCTTACAGGAAGTGCACTATGATGATAGCTGGCTAGCTATCATCATAGTGGAGCTGCCACCGGTTAAAAAATGGCATCCAAAAAAAATCAAATAAAATCCCCCATAAAGAAGCACTTCTGTGTATCAGACACCATGGAATCTCCCAGTGCAATTTGTTTGTAAAAAACAAAACAATTACAAATGGTACGGAGGTTAAGATTAGAATCAGGTGTGTATCTGAATGTAATCCAACCATGTTTTCGCCATTCGATGCTTTACTGAAGCATTTTCATCCCATGTGCTGTTTTTTTGCTAAGCACTAATGTCAAATCCTTTTAAAGCCGTAATCACTAACAAGCCCTGGCTGATGGATGGCCATAGAACAGCAGAATCGACCCCCAGTGACATTGTGCCAGTCTGGACACATCCTGTTCTGCCAACTGGTCCTGGGCTTTAATGGTCTTTTGATGGACTGACCCTCTGTCCCGGGGAACCTGCGGTGACGGCCGTATCAACATCTGCTGCCGGGATGTCGTCGTCCTTTTAACTGCCAACATCGAGACCACGGGCAGCTCATCTGCAGAGTGTTTATGCACGCTTAGCTCGCTCTGACCGTCTGTGGCACTGAATGAGACGCACAACATCGATGGAAAAAAAGTAGAATGTTACCGGTTTCCTGTCCGGTTACAATGTCCTTCAGAATTATTGGCACCCTTCCTAAAAACTTAAAATAAACCCCGATATTTTTCATTCACGCTTCATCTCCAGGAATTTTTTTGTTGCCTTTAACCAATATTTTTCCGTCTGCTAATCCATATTATCAACATATTTGGCAAATAAACATGGACTTTGTACAGGAAAAGTACTTGGATCTCTTATGCTCTGGAGCTGGTTTGTGGCTACGCACCAGGGATAAATTCTGCCAAGGTATTTCATCCCAAATCCTGGTTGCCTCTGCCAGGAGGTTACGACTTGGCCACAGATAGAGCTGACGAGCCAAACATGGTTCCAAATCCACACAGAAATGACTGTAGGACTCCAAAACCAGTGTATTGCGATGGACTCTCTTAAAAATATGTATAAAAATAATCTAAAGGAAAAAAGCACAGAAATAGACTCGCTGTCTGAGTGCTGAAGGATTTTGTCTTCGATAAATCGGTTTAACCAGGATATGATTTTGTTCTATGTTTGATGTCACATGACTGAGTTATTGTGATTTGCCACAATAGTGAATCAAAATGATTTTATTTTCTTTTAGCCCGAAACACACAGAAGTGTCCGTTATGCTAAAACGAACAGAACTCGGCTTTGAGAAAATAATCAGCGGGAAAAAAACAGTCTCAATCGTTTACAAAAGCCTGGAGTCTCCAGAGGTTAGCGATTGCTGTTTGTTTGGCCGGCTGTGTCTCTTTTTTTTGTCTATAGCGCCTTGATAAAGTCTATCACCCTGTTTGTGAGAGTAATATGGCCCAGTGTGATCCCAAATTACAGATAAATGACACAGCAAATTGGAAAATTAGGAGGGGAGGGCAGGGTAATTTGCTAGCAAACAGGGTAAAACCAATTCATTAAGAGGCCTGAGGAAAAAAAATGAGGAGCTGTTCATGGAGGAGAAAAAACCCTCAAATTCGGATTCTTTTGTCCTTCATCATACCACAGGGACAAAGTACAAATTAACGCTCATACATCTGAATTTTAGTGCTGAATTCTGACAGTAGCGCAGCTGCAAATCACAGGTTTAAACAAAATGAATGCGCTCGTTCTATCTAATACGTTATCGTTTCCATAGCAACAGCTCATTCACAGGGACTTGTACGGCAGACGCTTGATTAAAGAAAAAAAAACAAAAAAACGTGTGTAATTGTTGATGTGGTTTTATGGTTATAAGTTTTCTGTAAGGAGATGTTTATTCGACATTTACGGAAGGAGTCTCCAGTGTCGGCGCTTTGTAACAGGTAAAGCTGTAACTTTTCATTTTCAGGCTCAGACAGCGAAGTTTACACTTTACGTTTTCTCGGTATTGAGACAAGCTGCGATTTTTTTTTGTCTTATTAAAAAACAGTAGGCGTAATCATTTATGAAATGATTAAATATTGTCATAGAAGAGCTAGATTCCTAATAAACAAACTAGAGTACCGACCAATATTTTAGAAATCGCATGATTAATTAGTATTTAATAATGACATTAAATCATTTATACACAAATAATGTTCCATCATTTTAAGAGATAAAATCCATCATTTTTAAAGCCCATTTTCCATTTATTTTCTTTTCATAAAATAGAAGCTGCAGTTATTTATTCTGGTCAAAAAATTCGTTCCTACAACACCGACACTCAGAAAAGTAGATCGAAGGTCAAGTGCAGTACCTATATTTATTCCAATAAACAATCCACACGCCACCTGATTGCAGTAATTAGAGTGTGTTTGTTGTCGGACTCAGTAGGTGGTGTTCAGGGCTTAAACAAAACTCCCCTTCACACATGCAGAGGGGTGAAGAGTCAAAGGCCAAACAAAACCAACACCTGATTTCACTAACGACCTATTTAACATATTTAGAAGGTTAAAATGTACTTATAATCAAACATATTAATAATATAATCCAATTATGTAATGCATTAATAATGAATCCATGAAAATGAATACATCAATTAATTATTTTCTTATAAATATTTGTTTTGTGAACTTGGAGGCCACGCCTCCTTCAATAAGACTGAAAAAAAGTGCTATATAAATAAAGAGGTCATGCCTCCTTCACTGGGACTGCTAGACACAGAGGCCACGCCTCCTTCACTGGGACTGCTAAACACAGAGGCCACGCCTCATTTACTTTGACTGACAGGAACTTAGGCTATATCCATTTACTGGGGCTGACAGGCAGAGAAGCCACACCTCCTTTACTAGAAATGATGGGTACAGAGGGCATGTACAGATACCATGCCTTATTCAATGGGAGTGTGGAACAAAGGCCACACCCCTTTTAATGGTAGTGACATGCACTTAGGCTGCACCTCCTTCACTAGGACTGACAGGAATATAAGACACGCCTCCTTCACTAGATATATGACACACCTCCTTCACTAGGACTGACAGGAATATGACACACCTCCTTCACTAGGACTAATAGGAATATGACACACCTCCTTCACTAGGGCTAACAGGAATATGACACACCTCCTTCAATAGGTATAAGACACACCTCCTTCACTAGGTATAAGACACACCTCCTTCACTAGGGCTGACAGGAATATGACACACCTCCTTCACTAGGTATAAGACACACCTCCTTCACTAGGTATAAGACACACCTCCTTCACTAGGGCTGACAGGAATATGACACACCTCCTTCACTAGGGATAAGACACACCTCCTTCATGAGGGATTAGACACACCTCCTTCACTAGGACTGACAGGAATATAAGACACACCTCCTTCACTAGGTATGAGACACACCTCTGTCACTAGGTATAAGACACACCTCCTTCACTAGGACTGACAGGCTTGAAGACCATGCCTCTTTTACTTGGATTGACAGGCCTTAAAGGCCACACCTCCTCCCATGGGACTATGTGTCTTTCACTGGTGTGACAGGATCAGAGGCCACGCCCTCTTCGCTGGGACTGACAGGTACATAGATCACGCCTTAACCAATGTGAGTGTGGTACAAAGGCCACACCTCTTTTACTGATACTGACAATCACAGAGACCATGCTTCCTTCACTGAGATTAACAGGCACAGAGGCCACACCTCCTTTACTTGGCTTGAGTAATAAAGGCCACACCTCCTTCATTTGACCTGAGGCACAGAGGCCACGCCTCTTTCACTGGGTGCAGAAGCTACATCTTATTCAACGTGACTGTGGTACAAAAGCCTCACCTCATTTACTGATACTGTCATGCGCATAGGCCACGCCTCCTCTGGGACTAACAAGCACATAAGCCACGCCTCTTTCACCTAGACATCCAGTCTCATGTCACCGAGTTATCTCCTTTTCTGGCTCTGTTCTTGGATTGAATTCAGCTTTTCATGTAAGTTGCATAGATTAAAAAATATTCATAAAAGCGTGTAATGCTAATTTGCATAACGATGTCATCGTTTAAGGATATTTGCCTGCTTGATAAGAACACGATATAACAAAAACCCACCTGTTCTTTTGGTTCTGTGTCGCCGGTTCTTTAGCAGAAGATTCACCAGCATGACTTTGATTCTCCAGGTCTCTCAGGAGAACCGGCTCCTCTCTCACGCCATCTGTCCGAGTGTTCCTGAGCCTTCCAGTGAGGAAAAAGGTCCAATCAATCGTGGCTCAAACGGTGGCCATGTTGGCCTCCAGCCATCGCCGCACTTACAACATGCTCAGCACTTCAGCTGGATTAAATATCACATTCGGAGAAATGGAGAAATGTGAGCAGGAAACTAGAGCAGGAAAAGTGTTTGCTGTTATATGGGAAAACGTGCAGATATACTGTATAACTGCAGCTTAATAAACTGTTCATGAGGTGCGACTCTGATATTTTGTGTGCATTCATCAGGGTTCAGTGTACGTCTTTGACTTATTTTTCACTACTTATTACATGTCACTCCTTTTCCTTTGCCTCTATTATTATTAGATAAACAGTGAAACATGGGGGATGATCTCCTCTGCCTCAGCTTCATTTTCTCTCACCCTGGCCTAGTTTCCTCTAAATCGCAGATGACTCTGCTGCTCTCTGCCACGCATGATCGCGAGCAGCAAAGCAATAAACGGCTTATTTACTCTTCTCCGAACCCAGACCAACCCAGATTTACCGGGGAGGCACTTTCATTCCCTTTTATTGCAAATACACATCAGCACTCGCAGTCGCTCTCACTGTAAAATGAAACAATCGCGGAGAGAAATTACACCACGGTTCTGCAGAACTGCCAGTGACAAAGGCAATAAGTGAACATGTTTACGCTGAGGAAGCTAGGCTAATTATACAGCTGAGAAAACTGTCAAAGTCGAACCATATGTGGTGTCGCTGGAAAAAAAAAAAAATCCCCATAAATGCGTGCAGTCACACACACAGTATGGCTGTATACTGGATGACGTCCATTTAGATACGTGCTCTCACCTTCGAAAGCCGTGAATTTGTCACGTTAGCCTTTTTACACTACAGGAAGCACTTTCTCTATGTAGCTCACACATTTTCATTTTTTCTTACATTATTAATATTCTCCATTTGGACAGAAGACTAGAGTTTCTCCAAATATTCTGTCCAATATATATTTTTTTACACAACCATGTTGATTTGTCGCTATTATATTTTTTCCGCTGATTGAATCCTAAAGGCTCAGATCTATAAGAAGTGAAAATAAAAACCGAGTGACTGAGCGGTGTGATGAAGTGGAGTTACTGCTCCCATCCCTGAGTGTTTTATTCCTCTTATACCCCAGTGATTTGCCAACAATTACATTTTTAAAACATGTATCCATTATTTATCTGTTTATAGTTACATTTGATGTTTATGCAACAGGTTACTTCCTGTTCTCACTCACGTTATAGCAGCTATAAACAGTCGTTCCCTCACTGGCCTCTCTTAAAATGAATAAGACAAAAAAAAAAAAACCCCGCAGCTTGTCATGTTACCGAGTGTAAACTCCTCTGTCCTGAAGATGTTGGAAAAATTTCGGTTACACCTTTACCTCTGACTGTTACAAAGCGCTGACACTGGAGACTCCTTCCATCAGTGTTAAATAAACTGACAATCTCCTTATAGAAAACTTCACCGCATCAACGATTTTTTAGTCTGTTTATTATCAGTGGAGCGTCCGCTGTACAAGTCCCTGTGTATGAGCTGTTGCTATAGAAACAATAAGATATTAGAGCAAACGTGTTAATATACATTTGTGATTTGTTATTTTCTATTTTAAATCAGAGATTATTGTATAAAACTGATTTGGGGCTGGGGCTTCATGGGGATGGGGTGGGGGGGGTCACTTGGTGATGTCACAAATACTCCTTACAGATTTGGCCGAATTGTGTTCAGGATTCGATGATGAACATGCGGTACCTGTAAAATGCAATATTTAGCTGATGCACTATTCCCTAATGTTAGTAAAGAACAGATGGCTGTTGTCATGGTAATAACGTTACATTCTGACATGATTTTCAATTTGCATATCATACATATTGGCATTTTTAAAGAGGGTAAAGGTTTAAGAATGTTTCTTTGACGTGATTAGGTCTTTCCAGATCATTTTTATGCACTGAAATTACACGTTTATTGAGGTGATATTAATTTTAGACTGTTAAAATCACGTTTACAAAATAATTCTGTGTATTTAGATTTCCTTGAAAGCACCTCAATCAGACAAAAGACATGAACATGACCAGCTCTGACACGTTATAAATCTGAAGCAATGATGTGAGCGATGTGTAAAGTTCGCTGTCCTGACGTGGAGCGTATGGAGAGTGGAAGGGATGCAGGGTGACTTGACTGATCCTGGCGCAGACGGCATTCTTTCAGAAAGATAAATAAATTAGTCGACGCATATCCATAGGGCTCATGGCGGGATCTATTTTCCGCCTCAGCATGTGAGGTGTGATGGATGAAGTGGCTCTTTTGGCACACTCGACATGCCGCGGGGAAATTAGGAAATGGCGACAAGAAGGTCACCGTGAGCCGTGAGTGAAGGCCAAAAAGTGCATACTACTCTGGCAGATAGTAATGTAGTATGAGGTCTGCGTCTCATAGTGTGTTAATTAATCTGTTTTACGAAATATAGGCGTATGTTTTACTTCTGTTTGGAGATTCTGCTCTCGTGGATGGTTCCACACGGATCCCAAAAACAGTTATGCCCAAATCTCACCCTTTGTTCAGGGATTACTGTCACCTGGATTCTGTAGATTTGTACCTAAAAGCAGCTCCTGTAATCATAATACTGTCATGTAAACTCTTAATCACGATCTAACACACTCAGTATTGTTTATTTTTACTCTTCTAAACCTGTATACTCTGATGATTTATAATCCGGTGAAGAGGATGGCTTCCAAGGATTCTTCCTGTCATCTCAGGGAGTTTGTCCTCACTGCTGTCGTCTCTAGTTTGTCCATTAAGGATATCAGAGCGCTTTCACACCTATTAGTCTGTTGTCGATTCTGAATCAGGGTGAAATTGATTCTTTTGATTCATTTTCTGTTTGGATTGGTTTCACACTGCACATAATTATACAAACCAAAAAGTTATACATGGTCAGAAGTACAATGATGGAAAAAGTTAAATAAAACGTTATCAAGTGTGAGTAGAAATCGCAAAAATGACCTGAGCACAGACAACACACAAATAAAGCAATCAATCAATCAATCAATCTATGAAAATGCTGCAACACAAAACACACGGTGAGTTTGATTTACTTCGTGCAGTCGAGTCGATTCGAGTCAAGTTGAATCACTTTCTCACAAGAGTTCATGAAAGAAAGAACTCTTTATCTACATCTGGATTTCTCTGCCTCAAATCTATTCAGCTAGTTGAATCTGAGAGGTGTGTTTTTAAAAAAAAAAATTTATTCTTGTATAAAAGCTGAAAACATCGAAGCTGATTTCAATTTTAGCTCCACTGAGAGCACATTTTTCACTTGGGACATGACAAATGACAGATGACAAAAGCGTGCCCTTCGATTCGATGTCTCCAGGTCACATGGCGCGCCTCTGTGGTTTCAGACGTGCCCTTGATCCGAAGGGCAGAAGGTCCCCGAGGGATGTGTAGTATCTATGAAAGATTTATCGCCGTTCGGGGGTATTATAGAGGTTATCATGTGACCTGTCCCACACTCGTCCCTCGACTGAGAGATTTACGACAGATATGCTGGATTTCCCGCCACCACAATATTCACAACCATCTTCAATCATGGTGTCAGATCAATGAGATTATGACAAAGATTGAATATTGCCAGTTTTTATCCATCACTTCAGGCAACTGCACTTCATTTTACGGGTTCACGGACATGAAGAACCAGAACAAACTGACATCATGTACATGGAGTGGATACAATAATGGAAACTTCACATGAAAAATCAGTTTGACACATGGGCCAAGCCGTGGTCCAATCTGAGGTTCCCTACTCGCTTCACCGTGAGAATTCTAAAGTTTCCGTAGGTAAAGGTTCCCTTTCTGTATGTGTCAAAACACACACAACTTTGTACCCTTAAGGGTTCTTTGGTTGTTCCTCTGGAGGAACTCTTAACCCTTAAGATACTGCTGTATTGCTAACTAGCTCACATCAGTGTCTAGCTTGTAGCAACCAAATGGATTAAAACTTATGGCTCAGTTTGGTTTTAAATGGGATTTAAAATACAAAATTCTTAAACATTTGGTAACAAGGCTTTAAACTAGCAAGTTTCATGGTGGTTCTCAGTGTGTGGTTGTACAGGTGTATTACATAGAGCCTTATTTTGGACTTTTCTATTCAGCCAGTGCCTCGAAGAATGAATGAAAAATGGTGCATGCAATACAATCGAAATATACCATTCCTTTAGGGAGAAAAAAAATCCAGTGGTGTCAGCAAAAATAAATCGTCTGTTCTTTTGTCTCATTACCACCAACCGATTCAGCTTCTCTCCAACCAGATGTTCGGTACCTGCCTCACTCTGCTTTCATACCCATCACTGCCTCGTCCCGGTCTCCAGGCTCTGGTCAGTGGGACGGAGGAAGACTCTGCTGATGCTGCGTGATTTAGCTCGTAGATTGGTTCCGGTTCTGAGGGTGAGGAACGTTTTAAACTTGCTGAGGAGACGAGAAACAGAGCTCCACTGGGTTCCGCTCTGTCTAAGTCAGGGAAAGTTCACAAGCTTGCAACATCTGCTCCTGAGAGTTCCAGCCTCGGTTGGAGTTTCTTTGTTCTATTAGAACCAGAACCATGAAAAATTGGTCGAAATCATAAATTTCATTGAAGAAGAAGTATGAAATGTTTCAAAATGTGCAAACCTTCCCCTTCGCCTTACCTGACTATTGAAATGCACTCTTAGTAAATTAAGAAACCTTCTAGGAAGGGTTTATGTTGAACCCTACCACAGAGTGTTTTCCTGTCAGAAATGGTTCCAAGAAGAACCCTTAATTATCCATTGAACCATTAAGGAACCCTTAAAGATTGTACCAAGTACAAAAAGCTAAACGCTTCACAGGTTGTAGATATGTAGAAGATAATAATGAGCAATAATTTGGAATTTTGTACGGCACACTTACCCAGTTATTACATGCAAACTTGGAAAAAAAGGGTTCTTGTTGAAGGGTTCATTTAATAGTGTCCAAAAAAAGGTTCTTATTGCATCGCTGAGTTTCTTTGTACTAAGTTCCCAAATTGTAATTAAGCTTTTTATAATTCAGAAGCTTGTAATTCTGTAATTCTGCATCTGCGGAGCTAATTTTCTGGCCTGTAGTTGTCTAGTAGTTGTATCCACCACGTGGCAAGCTTCTGACCAATCAGCATTCAGAATTCAGCAGGACTGTGGAATAAATGAATATATTAAATGCACTGATTGTGTCTTATGTAACGTATCAGCGTTCGTCCTGCAAGCATGGTGATACTGATTGTCCAAAACAAGGAATTAATTTCAGCTAGGGAACGATGTTAGAGTGCTTGTATACTGTAACAGGGATTTTTCCTCGGGTGTGTGTGGGGGTGTGATATTAAATATTCAAGAGAATATTTAAGTGACGACACGATGATTTGCCATTAAAGGCGGTTCGACGCTGCAGGCTTGAAACTTTCGAACTTTGAATATACTTCAATACACCTTTCACTTCAGTGCACTCTTTTTTCCGGAATGGTTTTGTTTTAGACGTCTGCGTAAATCCGACTTCAGTTACAGGTCGGCTTTATAGAAGAGACTCGGCGTAGGTCGGGGAATTAAAGCTGTCGAGTTTATAACTCACTGATGTGTCCTGTGTAAGTGAGTTTGACACGGTGTGGAATAAATGTGCTGACTTTTATCAGTCGAGATTCAGAGAAAGTGTTTCAGGGGCTTTAGGGATACGGTCCTTCTCTGAGTCCTGATCTGACATAGAATTTGTAGGAAGTTTAAAGAGATTCTGTTGGATTTTCAGCAAATGATGTAAGAAAAATGATGAGTGCTAATGCTAACATAAAACAATTATGACATTTCTTACAAATGTTACTTTTTAACGGCTTTTTTTAAAAGTGAAAATGCAGTAAAGGTAAAAAGATATTCAACATAGTCTGTTTGCAATTCACTTGGTTAATGTTCCTCATGGAAACCACTACTTGGTCACATTTGTGCTCCGATGTTACAATACAGAGCTGCTACGCAAAATGCCTAAAAGTTTTTGATTCTTTTTTTCCCTAGAGTGTAGTCTTTTTTACACGTGCACATTTCTCTCTTTTTTTTGGTGGTTCAGGGTGTTTTAGATGTACTGTCTGGCAAAAAAAAGACTACCACTAATGAATTAACTCAAGGCAATCCTGAGTCGAGAGTGTAGCAGGACGAAGGTGTGTAAACTCATCAGAGGTTTTATTTGGGAACTAGGATCAAAACCAGGAAGTACAACGTTGTAGAGGGAGCAAGGCTCGGATATAACGGTGCAAAAACACACAAAACTTTTAGCCTCTAAAAAGGGCACAGCAGGACATACACTACTCGATGAGTAACACAGAACAGGTGACCACAGTCAGGTAACAAATCGACAAAGACAGCACCAGAACAGGAAACAAAACCTGAGCACATGGAGCACCTTGCTCACATCCTTGTTCATATTATATTAAGCAGTGTTATGTTCTGGTTTTCTTTTTGTTAAGTCAATTGTTTGTATAATGGTAAGAAAAATGTTTCTGATATAAACACAAGCACACGTTTTTGAACAGGATGTATTTCTTGTCCTCTGCTTTCTTTATTTTTCCCCCAGTCCTTTATCATCCTGTGTTCGTTGTCCTTAATCCTGCCTCCAGTGACTCTGTTGTCATTTGTCACTGCTGTTGTCTAGTTTTTCATTGTCGCCTCTATCTCTGTCAGCCACTCCTCTCTATCTCTGTCACCCCATACCTCCCTCTCTCTCTCTATTTATGACCGCACATCCTCTTCCTCCCTCCCTTCCTTCATCCATCCCCCCCTCCCTGACTGATGACATGCAGCAAATGCTTACTCCAGCGTTTACTCCCCTCCCAGCCACCCCCCACCCCCCCCCCCCAAGGTTAAACCGGCTCTTTTAAACGCTGGTTATCAATTAAACATTGACTTGTTAACTGCAGGGCAGGCGCTGGAGTCGGTTATCTTTCTGAGAAAGGCCTGGTTGGACACAGTCCAGGGTCATTACGCTTCTTAAATCGATCTCCTCGAATCGATCCCCATGGCAACGCCAGCAGGACGGAGTTATAACGCACTCGTAATGACACCGGCTCGGAAAATGACAACGTATTAAGTGAACTATCATGTCCAAGGGGCGGAGTTAGACTTGATGAAACTCCTCCTACATTGCGCTTTAATTTGGGGAGAGAAAAAGCCATCAACGTTGATTTAGTAACTGAATTCTGAAAAGTGAACTTCTTAAGAATATCTTAGCTAACGTCCAGAGTTTAATGCTAAGCAGTGTGTTTAGAGTTGGCCGTAACATACCAGGAATTAGCCTCAGTCTTCTGGGATGGAAAAAAAAAAAACAATTTCTGAAGTTTTTAAATGATAAATAAAATAAATTGACGAGTTTGACCACATCGGTTTAGTTACGTGACATGAGACATGACATCTAACATTTTTAGTGCGATATTTAATATATGTGAACTGAAAAAAAAAATCTGGGTTGGCAACCTTGAGTGCATTGAGATCGCGAAGATAGCCAAGAGTTTTGCGAACTCTTATTTTTGGTTTGTATACTGTAATACTGTATTTGTTCTTTGATCAATAGGCTAGATGATCCTGTTTTAAAACATGTTTTGGCAGAAATTTATAAATTTATCCCTAATGATCAAGCCAGAGGCGACGGTGGTGAAAAAGAAAAACTCCCTGAGACGACATGAGGAAGAAACCTTGAGAGGAACCAGAGTCAAAAGGGAACCCATCCTCATCTGGGTGACACCTGATAATATGAATGTGAATCATTTATCTTTCTATAAACGTGTAAAAAGGAACTTATGAGCTCACAAGCAACTTATGAGTTGTGATGAATTCGTTATAGTTTTAATTTAAAGTCTATTCTGTTGAAGTTATCAACCGTTCAGTGATAAAGACTTGAGGGCAGAACTCTTCTTAGCAATTGCAATCCTAAAGCTATCCAAGGAAGAACAGGATATATGAACTGTATTAACTTCTCTAATATTAACAGTACAACTCTTCATCAGTCACACTGGTGTGTTTACTCTGACATTTTTATCCTGATACACACCGGACGTCTCTCTGCTATTCGCTTATTAATGCACGGTGTATTTTAATAGCCTGCAGAGACGGAGTTACAGTAACAAGATGACAGCGATTAATATTTCCCTGAGGGTGGAGGGAAAAGAAAAAGGCAATGCGTCGCTTCCGGTGCTGCATACATTACTGTCCACTGATCTCATCTAATATTAATATCAATAGGCTGCTTATTTTAATACGTCTCTGTGTAAGAGGGTCGAGGAGAAGAAGATAGATGGCGGACTAAAGAATAAATTCTGGTGTTTCTTTATTGATGGGGCCGACCGAGTGTAACGGACAGAGCTGATATACTGTAGCCTAAAATATAGCCACAGCCTGGAACTGACTGCGGACCATGTCTCGGGGACGACGCGAGATTGGATGACAAGGATGCGTGAAAAACAACTTCATGTTCTAAAATTATATTTAGGATTTTTCACCTCCCCCCCCCCCAAAAAAAACCCCATCATTGCTTCAAGCAGCGTCGTAGCCAGTCTTTTAATTTATACTGAAAATTTTATCTGTCTTTAGAGCGCTATCACATGAAAAAAAAGAGATAACCCAAAACCCAAAGTCATCTAAATTAATTATCTAAATTAGCATGAAGCGCTGTATCGCTTTTACCCAGAATTAGAAACTCGTAGGTGTGCGTTAATTAAATCTTGTCTTACGTCTTACGACACTGCTAAAGTCAAACTTAACTCGTGAAGAATTTGTATGAATTTAAACAAACAAGAATGATGAAGTCATAAGAAAAAGTACAAACTCTGACCCTACCCCTTACGCTAACCGCAGCCTTAGTAAATGTGTTACGGTTTAGCACGATTAAGATCGTGTTGATCTTAAAGTAATAATTCAGTTAAATGTCATCAGGTAATGATGTAACCATGACAACGAGAATTCATAACCATTTATGTCTGTGTTCAGAAGAGTTATTTTTTCATGCACTGGAAAAAAAAAAATGGCTGGAAATCTCTGATTCAAAACAAATGAACCTGAATAGGAATTAATGAACTCACTGATTCAACTGATTCACAATGGAGCAAATCTTTCATTAGAGATCGAAATGATTCACTGAGTCAAACACTAAGGGTGCGCCTCAATAAGCTCCCTAGTTCAGTATTCAGGCCACTGATCAGGGAGTCGGCCATTTTCAGTCCTGTCTCAATCGCAAAATCTTTCCAGTGTGCTGGAACTTTCGCTTCCTAAAAAATCCCACAATGCACCACAAAAACCAGGGAGCATCGATGCTCACTATGTTCCCTTACTGGAAATGACATCATGTTTTCTGAAGCCTCTCCGTTGTTGTAGCTCTCAAATGATTACTTACGCTAGCAATTTTTAAATTTGTTTGACGTTCTATATACCGTTTGTTTTTAAAAACTTTTAAATGTTTAATTATTAAAAAGTTATTTCGACGGAAATTGAGTCATCAGTGTCCCAATGCGTAGTGAGCCCGGGTTCTTACCAGGGCCCGAACCCATGTACGCGATATACTGATTCACCACCTAGGGAGCTTGGGAAATGATCGAGACACACCATCTGTGACTGAATGAGAGAGTATTCTAGAGAGAGCAAATTTTGATTGTGACGGAAAGATTTGTTGATTTAAACATTGATTTGATAAACAATATAGAAGCGATTCAGTGAGTCAAACACTGATCCATTGCACAGGAGAGACAATAATCCTAGTTGCGACTGAACGACTCAACGACTTAAGAGGTGCAGATCAGGTTCACACATGCAGGTGCAAATATGACTCACACAATGAATAAATTAAGTCGAACACTGAGATTTGCTGATTCACACACTGACAAGCTGAATACAAGAGCAGTGAATCACAGTCATAACTGAAAAGATTCACTGAGTCAAACACTGATCTGCTGAATGACAGAGGAGGTGGTTGAATATCAACCATGACCGAAATGATTCACTCACTCACTGCTACACATACTTGCAAATACAACTTCTACAAGTGACAGATAAATAATACTAATGAACAAAAGATTTTCTGATTCGCCCACTGATTCACTGAATGCCGAAGGAGTGAATCTTCCCCATAACTGAAAGATTCAAAGAGTCAAATACTGATTCACTGAACAACAGAGAAGAGAATCACTGGTTTGAATCATGACCAAAACGATTCACTGACTCAAGTCGTGGAGATCAGATTCCCCTGCTGAAATAAAAACAATAGAAACCATCACAGAAATTCTAATGGTTTCCACTATAAGTACCATTACAAACCATCAGCTAACCATTAAAACCATTACCATTATTGGTCCTTAATGGTATCCACTAGATATAACATGCCACCACTACAAGGCAACACATTACCAGTAGAGACCCACAGGGATCATTACAGTTTCCATTAAAACCAATACAATTCCCATTATAACCATTAAAACCATTACAAATTCTATGAGGGTTTGTATTGTTTTTTTCTTTTCAGCAGATTCACACATTTGACTCAGAAGATTCACAGATGAGGTTGGTAGTATAGATGTATAGAAATGTTGCGAAGCTGCAAGTGAACCAAAGCAATGATTCATCTTAGTGACTCGGTCAAAAGAAAAGTATTGTTCACGTATAAACATGTCTGCCGGAGGGTCCTTACCGAACAAATAAACGCTGTGCTGTGATAACGTGTTCAGCTTGAGCACTGCTATTCATTTTTACGCAATTTAAACGTTGGCTTTTATGTGCTGAGAACCCATTATACGCGTGAAGAAACCCAGCTTTAAATGCAAGTCAAGGTCTTGCTATTTAAATACGGATCGTGCCTTGTTATTTCTAACCCTGTTCGGGATGAAAAGGCCTTTATTGCTGGAGTGAAGTGCTGGAAGAGAGACGTGGAGGAGGGAGGCGATGCGAAGAGCGGCAAGATTGTTCAACTTCAAATAGCGGAGCGTGGCACGAAGCAGCTTGTTTATCAGGGAGGCTTGTGAGATTCAATTAAGAGAACACTTTGATTTCTGTGCTTGTGTGTGTGGGATACTGACTCGTGATGACCCGGACAAGTGAAAATGTTTCTAAGCTCATTAGTTTGTGTGTGTGTGTGTGTGTGTGTGTGTGTGTGTGTGTGTGTGTGTGTGTGTGTAAGGGGTGGTGGAGGAAGACTGTAAGTCTTGTTACACACAAACTCCAGGGGCTGGAATGAATAATTATACACTTATCCTCTGTTCACACTAACAAGTCGCTTATGTCGCTTGTAGTCTGTCCCTTGTGGGCGTATAGCTAGTGCCACATTTGTCCCTTGTGGGCGTGGCCTGTCCAGCAATTTTGTTTTCTTAGTTCTGATGAGAAACTTACGGAAACTTTTTTCTTTTCTCGTGATCTCGACAAAAAAAAAGGTGTTTTCTCACTACGTGATTTTTTATCCCGAGAAAATCTGGCGCCTTGTGAATGGGACTGGTGTTACATGCATATCGGTATCTTCGCCATCATAAATTTAATAATAGAGACGGCTGTAGAGATGGACTCTCCGCATTAACAGAGAGGCGTGTCCCCTTCTCAAGTGTCGGACACTAATGTGGAAGTCGTCAGGGATGACGTATTTTTGTAGACCAACCCGGGAGTTAGCGTCACACTGGTTCCCTCGACAATTTTTCCATTGGCTTTTTGATTATCGCAGAAAATAAGCTCTGTGACCAAGAAAAGTTTATGATTCTTACACGTTCCGTTCATCAAGATATAAACACAAACGAGGCTATAGTAGACGGGTTTCTCCTGTTCGGCGTGATGACGTTTAATGTCTCCAGCGTCCTCTGTAATCCCTTTTAGCCACTTGTTATAGCTGTTCGTCTTTTTCGAGACACGTAAAAGCTTAACAAAATCACGAGTGGGGTTTTACTGATGTATTTTATGTCGTAGTATAAAACGTGAAAATATCTCGAGCTTGTGTTAACCACAGACCTTATTTCAGCCATTTAACCAAAAACCCCATTCAAAAAGCCCATTGACTTCGGGACGATGGATGTCGAATACACCGAGATCACGAGAAAGCAGGAAAAAAAAATGAATAATGCATGGCCGCTTTGGGCTTCCGTAGAAACTACTGTATATATCCCTCTTCTAAAGCGAACTACTGAAACACAAATTAAACAACGCACTAATTACTGTGAACGTCGTTCGTTTGATTTGCACACGAGGTTGTGGATTGGGTGATTAGTCTTAGATAATTAAAAGACAAATTCTGAGTACCGTCACGACTTCTACTAGCGTCTGAGTAAGACATTTTTTTCATTGATATGAAAACTTGAACCATGGTTTCATTAAAAAGTTGAATCACTGATTGATTCATTGATTTGAATCACAGAATCATTGAATCACTGAATCATTGAATCACTGAATCATTGATCTGATTAGATTTTGTTCAGTTTTATACAAGTAAAGTCATACGAAATTATACCAACGCTAATCCTACCCCTCGGTTTCATTACTTTTTTTTTTTTGCTAACTTTTTTAGATGTTTTTGTTCCAAAATTTAGTTACAAAGTAAGAACAAAGCAATTAAAAAAAAAAAAAAAAAGAAGTGGATTTCTGTCCTAATTCCTAATTTGAATAAAGCACCTCCACAAAACCCTCTCTCTCATGCAGTGACACGGACAATTAGACTGTAACAGGAGGAAATGAGCGTCCCGGCTAATGTAGTCACCTTTCACCTGCAAACATTCGCTGTAGCATTTAGAGTAATTACAGCCGGCGCACTTCTCTTTATATAACGTCTAACTCCGACAGGTGACGTGTGATGTGTCTCTCACCACACACCTTTCTGTCTTATTTACATTTTTATGCAAAATCTCACTGCAACATTTCAAGTCGTACTTTTCATTCCCACTGTCGCTTCGCTCTTCGTTGTGAAGTTATCGATGTGGCTTTAAAATCAGATCAGATTCAGCGAGTTATGCTCGAGAACATTTAGTACTGATAAGAGTTTAAAGCCTCGAGTAGCGTTTATAATGATTTAATACTCTTAATGCTAAACACCAACTGATAGTGTTAATTCATTACTAATTTCTTATTCATAAAACATTTTAAAAACACATGAAAGTGCTTTGCAGAGGTAACACAGTTGGTCATAATGTGTGAATCACACACTGATTTATTCACGGAGCATTTCCAGATTCAGTTATTTATCTGTTAGTAAGTAGAAATAGGTTTTAATTAAAATTTAATTTGATTAAAAAAAAAGAGATAAATTGACATTATAATAACTTTTATCGTATTCCCAAATTATTCACATTATATATAAAGCATTTTATTCAGTAACTACACAGTAATAGCAATTCAAGGTACTACTACTACTGCTAATAATAATAATAATAATAATAATAATAATAGCTTTTTGCAGTATTTTCAACATTAAAAAAATGTGCAAATGTTTATTTTTATAATAAAATATTTTTTAAAATCTATCTATCTATGATATTAAATCCATTAATACTTGTAGAAAGCCACATATTTGAATAAAACCATTAAAAAAGTTTTTTTGCTATTATTCGATTCTCTCTCTCTCTCTCTCTCTCTCTCTCTCTCTCTCTCTCTCTCTCTCTCCATCTTTCTCTCGCCCTCTGTTTCTCTGTCTCTCTCGCGCACACTCTCTCTTTCTCTCTGTCTCCCTCTCTCTCTCTCTCTCTCTCTCTCTCTCTCTCTCTCTTCATCTTTCTCTCCCCCTCTGTTTATCTGTCTCCCTCTCTCTCTTCATCTTTCTCTCGCCCTCTGTTTATCTGTCTCCCTCTCTCTCTTCATCTTTCTCTCTTTCTCTCTCTCTCTCTCTCTCTCTCTCTCTCTCTTCATCTTTCTCTCTCTCTCTCTCTCTCTCTCTCTCTCTCTCTCTCTCTCTGAGGAGAAACAGAGAGAGTAAGTGATGAATGTTCTCACCTGTGTGTCATCGATCAGCACCGTTTTCATTTCTTGGGTTTCCTTCCATGGCCAAAACCTCATGCTGTGTGTGTGTGTGTGTGTGTGTGTGTGTGTGTGTGTGTGTGTGTGTGTGTGTGTGTGTGTGTGTGTGTGTGTGTGTGTGTGTGTGCCATATCAGGGTAGAAACTAAACACCTTTCTGAGCCAAATCTGAGTCAGAATTAAGATAAGTTGCTATATACACAGTACTGTGCAAACGTTTTAGGCACCCTATTTTTAATTTTATTTCATGATGTCTACATGATCGAGTCGGTACAAAAAACATTTTTGATTCCCAAACATTAGTTTTCTAGCAGAAAATGAAATGCTACAGAAAAATGTTTGTATGTCATTAAAGAAAGCAGCGTATTACGTAAGAGACACTTTTCAGACAGTAAACACAATGAAGGCTGCTGGGTTTCACTGCAGAAATAAGAAGCGAGTGCGAAAGTCAAAGTGTCCAGAAGAACTGTGTCTGGTTCTGCAAGATGCTCAATAAAACTTACCAGCTCATTTCCTTATAAAACTGCACACATTGTACCGGAGACTACTATTTTTATTAATATTTTAATTTTTTTGTCACACCAAATATTGACTTTGTTTCATTTACTACTGTTTACTGCTCTTTACAGTATTTTTCTTTTAATGTAGAAACATTTAATTTCATTATTTGAAGGCATCTTTGCTCTACAGCATTTCTTTGCATGTGTCTAAAACCTTTGCATAGTACTGTGTATATATATATATATATATATATATATATAAAATAATCTAGATTTATATGAATCAGTTGGCTTAGTCTAAATCATCCTCTTGCTCTGAGCCTTTAGTTCATATGAGTGTGTTTAGCAGTGTGTGTGTGTGTGTGTGTGTGTGTGTGTGTGTGTGTGTGTGTGTGTGTATGTTTGCAGGAAGTGATATTACTGTCTCAGAATATTATAATAAACACACTGTAGAGGTGTAGCATGTGGTGAATACAAGTTAATCATTTTCTTATGAGGAAAAAAACCCACACCTCCTATATTTGGAGTGACAGCCAGAGGCCACGCCTCTTTTTTAAAAAAAATCCTGGAATACTTTATAGAACTAACATGTACATGTACAATACCCTTTATACTGACAGCTTATAGTAGAAGAACCAATGAAGGACAGAGATTTGAGTCAGGATTTAAAACTTGTCTGATAACTTCACCTCATCCCGAATCCTACACTCACACTAGCATGTAACACGTGATTGTTCAGTTTCTACATACGTGTGTGACTCAGAGCCACATGTAAATGACAAATCCAAACTATTGCCTCGAACGATTCCTCGGACCAATCCCACGCGGCGTACGGTCCGACTTTCTTCCGTTCCTTCCACTTTTCAGTCCTACCTGCAATTATTTCCCAATGGAAGAGCTTATACTGTCATATAAAACGTGTGGAGAGGTGTTACAAAGAAAAATAAAGCTCGGAAGGAAGCAGCAGATGGTGAGCGTACGTAGCTAGTACAGTTAGCTTGCTTTGCTAATCTAATCTGAGAAGGACGCTAGTACCAAGCCGAGCACGTGACATGCAAATCAAACAAACAATTTTCACACTGATTAGCGCGCTATTTAATTTGTCTTTAACTAGTCAGCTTTAGAAGCAAAATATACAATAGCTACTACTGTTTCTCATCAGATTTAAAAAAAAAAAAAAAGGTGGACAGGCCACGCCCCCAAGCAACAACAGTAGCAGTGAGTGACACGAGTGACTTGTTACTTGCTAGTGTGAACAAAGTAGAAAATAAAGCTGTGAGTGGGGAACTAAAGAAACGTCGGACCTCACGTGACATAGGATTGAGCTGTAATTAAAATGATGCTGAAATCGTGGCTCCGTGTCGCACGTGTACGTACGTACATATATGTCTGTAGGTTTCTCGCTTGTTAGTGTGAGTTTAAGGGTCAGTTCTGTAAGGTCTCTAAAGACTCATCTGAATTTGTGTCCCCTCTCTCTCTCTCTCTCTCTCTCTCTCTCTCTCTCTCTCTCACTCCTCATGCATGGACTTGTTAATCTATATAGCACCTCAGAATTGCAATTTGTGGAATAATGTGGCTGGAGGAAGAGGCAAGAGATGAAGAGATAGTGGTTGGCCGTGCAAATTGAATAAAAAGGTCTAAAAAAAGAGAAAGTGCAATAGAGAATGAGGTGGAGGGGGAAAACGCTTGCTCTCATCTTGCCGCAATTAATGAACTGGTCGAGATTAAAAGATTGCTTTTCTTTTGGAGTTCTTACGCAGTGACATTGGTCGGGTTGAACGAACTTGCAGACACAGTCCAGCAATTTGTTAGCGCTAACTTTTTAAAAATTAATTATCAATAACTAATTTCTACATCTTATTAAATATTGTTTAGCTGTTGAAGTAAACCTTAAATTGAACTGAAATATCTATATAAATGTCTCATTCAGGCACCATTTTCTCCCCAAATGATCACGACAGAAACTATTTCACTGACAAGCTTACATTAGCGAGTGATTATCTCGACCGTTGCTGTAGGAATTCATTTAACAATCGAGCTTTTGCCTCACAGGTAACCGATAAAAGACACTTATTAGAAGAAAATGAAGTGAAATAGAGTGAGAGTACAATAAAATGACGTCTCCGAAGACTTTAGAAGAGACGGTTATAAAGTGACTCGGAGAATATATGAACCTGTAAAAAATCTTTAATGTATCCCTGGTGCCATTTGGTGTTTGATTTATGGAAGCTGTTTTTCTCGTCTGTGTTCAGGCGCAGAGAAATTCCTGGAAATCTTCAAGGTCTGAGAGAACTCCGTCACCGTGTCCGGACCAAATGAGGTCAGCATCCTGCAGTTTCACAATTACACATTCATACCAATCCACAGGAATGAACAGGGTTAGAATTGCTATATATTTTGCATGAGAGAAAAAAGTAATACTGGTTGCGTGTTATAACCCTTTTATAACCCTATTATAACCCTTAACCCTTTTTTTAAAACCTGTTTCACACGCAGTATGTTAAAACAGTATTGAAGACAATTCTGTTATAGTCTTATATATAATAGCGGCTGGCGGTGATTACTGATTTATAATGTTTCCTCCGAATAACAAACACGGTAAACTGTGGAAGCCTGTTTCTGGCACAGAGAAAAAAAAATAAAAAGGTAATTACGAGTTTAAATCCCGCAATTCTGACATTTTTTCCTCAAAATTTTGAGTGTTTACTTTGTGTGTGTGTGTGTGTGTGTGTGTGTGTGTGTGTGTGTGTGCGTGTGTGTGTTGTGATCGTTAACCATTCAGTCACACAGCAAAGGCAGACGTCAGTGAGGAAAGGAGTCGAGTCGGAGCCCAGTGGGAGTGTGTGGAGGGGAAGAGGCGGGAGAAAATTCCCCGCTGTGAGGCGAGCGACGCTCCGAGCTGCCGGGATTAAAGAGAATACAGGATGCAGACAGGAACCAGACTCAGTAACACACAACATACACAACATACACACGCACACCTACGTACATCTCACTGCTCTTTGTCTCTATACGTCTCTATTGAAACGTTTCACAATGTAAAATCAAATTTCTGAAATATCAGGAATATCAGGAATATCAGGAATATCAGGAATATCCTGCATCTGACGTACAGGTGATCAGGGAACAGTGCTGGAGCGTCGGCCATGTTTCTATTTACAAATGTCTGGATACTAGGCTGAAACACGGGACTTATGTCTCCTACATCATTTTATATATATATATATATAAGTATAATTATATAAGTATATATAATATATGTGAACGGAGGATTGATGTGATGTGAGACAGAAGGCTACAAAGAAGAAATGTCAGTCATGTAGAAGAGGTGCATCATGGGAGTAATGATACTGTCACATTCTGAATAAAAAGTGATCTCCCATATGATTGTAGCTCTGTAGCAACTCCTAACGAGCTTCTTCTATCGCTAATTAGAAAGGTAAATTGCTCCTGCTGTCTCTATGGAGATAAAATATGTGTGTGTGTGTGTGTGTGTGTGTGTGTGTGTGTGTGTGTGTGTGTGTGTGTGTGTGTGTGTGTGTGTGACAGTGCTAAGGGTTTATTTTACGGTATGTAAGAAAATGCAGAAATCTGGTTTTATTATTATGTGTGTGATGATGCAGAGTTACTGTTACCATAACAAAGCTGATTATTTTCCTTTAACAGCGTGTCCCGTAGTGTTTTATTCCTCTTATACCACAGTAATTTACCAACAAATGCAATTTTTATTCATTAAAGAATGACACGTCACCTTTTATCTGCAACGTGTATAACTCCTCTGTCCTGAAGAAGTCGGAAACTTACAGCTTTACCTCTGACACTGGAGACTCCTTCCATAAATGTTATCAGTGATTACATTTTCTAATCCGTTCATGTGGAGCTTCTGCTGTACACGCCCCTGCAAACGAGCTGTTACTATAGAAACGATAACGTATTAATAACGAATGAGAGCATTAATATAAACCTGTGATTGGCAGCTGCACTACTGTCAGAGCTGCTGTTTTAGAAAACTAATCAACACCTTCTCTACTCTTCTCTGTTTTAGTGTGTGTGTGTGTGTGTGTGTGTGTGTGTGTGTGTGTGTGTGTGTGTGTGTGTGTGTGTGTGTGTGTGTGTGTGTGTGTGTGTGTATGTGTGTGTGTGTGTGTGTGTGTGTGTGTGTGTGTGTGTGTGTGTGTGTGTGTGTGTGTGCATGCTCCCAGGGGTCCACCTAGAGTGAATGAGATCTTTTACACTCCGACAGCGTGAGGGGGTTACGGCGTCTGTCACCATGATACACTCTTTCTGTGTGTAAGCTCCATTAATGCAGTGTCTCGATCTTTAACACACACACACACACACACACACACACACACACACACACACACACACACACAATTATGTGTCCACTAAGAAAAGCATTGCCGCATCGCCGTGTCCCCCATGTTCCCCGTGAGACACCTTCATTCATCACGCTGACCTGCTTACTACAGCATTGTTCCTTTCTCTACCTCCGTGCTCTCGTCTTTTCTCCACACCTCCTTTTTAATATGTTTATTTCATTCCCGTAGCTTTAATGTATGATGTACATCGCTCTGTTTATTAACACTAATGATGATAGCGTAGCGTGCTCTTCGTTGTCATTCCTTTATTCCGTCTCTCTGTTCATCATGCTCAGTGCTAATGGAGACAGGGAGAAGGACATCAACACCGCACTAATTCTCTTTCTGTCACTGATGGAACCAGGTCCAGATCCATCATTAAGGTTTAATCAGTCGTCAGGGACGAGGCGGCGCTGTTAAACGTGGAGGTGGGGGTGTTAAACGTGGAGGTGGGGGTGTTAAACGTGGAGGTGGGGGTGTTAAACGTGGAGGTGGGGTGTTAAACGTGGAGGTGGGGTGTTAAACGTGGAGGTGGGGTGTTAAACATGGAGGTGGGGGTGTTAAACGTGGAGGTGGGGGTGTTAAACGTGGAGGTGGGGGTGTTAAATGTGGAGGTGGGGGTGTTAAACGTGGAGGTGGGGGTGTTAAACGTGGAGGTGGGGGTGTTAAATGTGGAGGTGGGGGTGTTAAACGTGCACACAGAGTCATCAACAAAATCAGGAATTTCAGGTTCGGATAAAAATAGAAAAAATCCATCTCCACCTATCACTGGGGGAGGTGATCTTCGTCTGGTTGTCAATCATCACCTCTGCCTTGAATAACAGGGTTTTTCTCTCAGCTGTAAAAAATCCCAAAAGTATTTGTTTGATTGACAGGAGGCTCCTCAACACCAACCACCTCCAACCTCCAGTTTATACCTTTATTTCTTCTCAAACTTCACTTTTCCTGTCTAACGTCTCCCACTTGCTCGTATCCAGGTTAAAAAAAATAAAATAAAGACTTCAGACTTTTTAAAAAACTTTTGCTCTTGTTTGTTGTTGCCATATGCATGGGCCATTGTTTTGGTTTCAGTCCTGTCTCCGCCCCCTTCTTATCACTTGGTTTGCTATCCTAATGTGTTCAGCTGTTCTGTGTTTCACTTTGATTAGTCTATTTCTACCCACCTGTTCCTTTGTCTCGTTGCAGCTTATCACTGATTTCTCTCTGTTCATGATTTCCGTTTTTCCGAATCAGTCCGTGTATCACTCCGCTCGTCTGTGTTCGCCACGTAAAATTCCATTTCCTAGTTCGAAACGGTTACTACAGTAGAGATAGCGACATCATCAGTGGACACAGCAAAGAAATCCAACTTTTTACTTAAAATATATGAAAGCTCATAATATACGAAGATGAAAAGGACAAAAGGACGCTAATTTTACCCGAAGCATGTTTAACGGGAATGTACAAATCAACGCGAGCCAGCAAGCCGGCTAGCCGACATGCTATAAGGTGAGCGTGGCTTCTTCTGGATCTATTTCCGCCACGTCGCGCCCCGAACATGTAATTCTAAACCTTTAAAAGCACTTCATGTCGAATAATACATTGTTCGATGTGTATTTAATAACAAAGAAACGACTAGGAACATTTCTACACGTTTACCTTTATTAAAAATACCAGAATCTATGCATATACATTATTATGCAAATCTGGAAACGCCCATTTGGAAATTTATGAAATGCGTACATTTGCATAGTCTCGTATGTAACTCTGCCTCTGAAGCAGTCGATATTTTATATGGAAAATGTCAAATTGAGTGAAATTTGAACTATAAAATGATCATGTAAAAGGAGTTTGACATGTAAACATCATGCTGTAGCGGTCAGGATGACCTTAAGGAAATGTTTTGCATGATTTATAGCTGAGTTTTTCTGTATTCGTGCTGCAGTAAATCGAGTGAAAAGGTGATTATTGGTTATCAGTGGCCATGTTGTTTGGTTATTCAATAGAAGTACACTTTAGCCGATCGTAATGAACTGTAGTAGCTTCTACAATCAACTTGTACACCATTATCCCTTTATTAAAAGCCCCGGCAGTCGATTAGACTCGGCTACAGAGGAGACACGGCTAATAAATAGGCCGCTGTGTGTACGTCCTAATGATTAGACCGGCAGGTTATTTTCTGCATATTCACACGAGGAGGATTTCCTTCGTGTAGCCAATCCAATCTCATTAGTCCTCCCACCCCCCCCCCCCCCAACCCCTCCAACACACACACACACACACACACACACACACATATACCCACACACACGCATGCAAGTCCTGCCACCGATTTTTCAGCCTTAATTTCATTTCACGCATCTCGAAAATTAATGTGCGAGGCTGTTTTATGGAATGAACATGCGCCGAATTCCATTAGGTGTGATAAAGGATGTTAATGTCCCTGGGGAAACCTGAGATTTCTAATGCAGATGCCTTTATTTGCATAGTGAGTGTGGGTGCGTGTGTGTGTTTTTTTTTTTCTTCTATTAAAAAGAAAATATTATTTATTAAATTCCGTGAGATCCCAGGACAAAACCAAACATAAAAAGATCTGTCTTGTATCTCGTCAGCTCTTCATTTAAAATGTCGCAGAACGGCTCAGGAATAAAGTTGAAATCCTGCGAAGGAGCAGAAGGAAGGAGTTAAAAACGTCCTCGCACCATTATGAAACGAGTCACGGATGTAAACGCGCGATGCCAAAAAGGGGGCGTGGCCAACCCAGAGCATTAGAGTAGCGCGCAGATGATGTCTAGCTACTTTCCCGTCCAATCTGTCTTCTGTCTCTTCTTTCACTTTCCGCTCAGTTCATCCCCGTGTCCTTGCCTTAAGTGCGATGAGGTAAATTTATGTCCCGCTCTCAGTGATGTAGCTGTCGTGTCTTAAATTACCTTGTTACCCCTGAGCTCTATTAAGCAGCGGTGCCAAACACAGATTTGTCCCTGAACAAATATGCTGGAACCTTGTTTTCGTCTCCGTGTTCACTTCGTTTGGCCGCCATCCCGAACCCTCTCCCTGTCGCTCCTCGCCACTCTGCGACTGGACTGCTAACGTTTGAAGCTCAGTAGTAGACGGAGTCTTGGACTGATATCAGCACCATCGGCCGCTGGGGAATCTATTGGTACTCGGTTGCATCATGAATACCAGTCTGCTAACATACATGCTAATATCAAGCAGTTAGCTTGCTACCCAGTGGCCTTTTTTTTAAAAAAAAAGAAAAAAAGAAAAAACCCTCTTCTTTAGGGGCTGACCATTTCCTCGTGCGGTGTAGCTTTGAATTCGCTAGCGTTTTCTCTCTCCCAGTAAAACTCGTGTTAGCAGGTGATCTGTCACCAGCAGTGGTAATCAATGAGCTTTGCGTATCTTCAGGCCAGAAACTAGCGCTTGAGTAATCGTCTGACACGTTCGCTGAAGATGAATGCAACACCTCTTACTTAAGTGGCGGATTGCAGCCGCGTTGCTAACGGCTGCCGTGTCTCCCCTTTGAGCTAGCGCTTAGTTGTGTAAGCTTAGTTTACCGGCTGTAAAAGATAATTATTTCCAAACAAGCGCTCCCCGGAGGGCCGAGCTGATAGCGTGTTCATTAAAATTCCTCCAACCGAGCCGACATCGGTGCAGCACTAGCTCCTCAAACGCTCGCTCACCTGAGCTAGCACATCTCGCTTGTTTAAAAAGGCAGGATGAGGAGTAAATAAAGTGAGCAAACAAAGAAAGAAACTGCAACACACACACACACACACACACACACACACACACACACACACACAGAGTTAGTGCTCGAGGTAATACATGGTCGCTGCTGAAATTATAATGTTTAAGACATTTAAGTGAGTGTGTGTGTGTGTGTGTGTGTGTGTGTGTGTGTGTGTGTGTGTGTGTGTGTGTGTGTGTGTGTACTTGGAGGCATCACGACGATCTTATTCACGTCACTCATTTATCAGATTTCAAACGTCTTCTCTTAAATTGTGAGAAATTGTGCTTTATCTGTGAAACGTATTGATCGGCGTAACAGGAGTCAGTGCAAAAGAATAAAAAAGGTGAAAATTCTGGCTGTAATTCATACATGAAAGAGCGAAAGCGCACATGAAAGATGTCCTAACGGGCGGGAAAAAGCACACGGACGTCGTCAAAAGGTCATTTCTGAATAAAAAAAAAAAAAAATGGACGGCTGAAATGTCAAGTGGACTGCACGGGGTTGGAGAAGAGACGGATGAGACGGAGCGGTGGGACGGAGGCGCAAATCAGAAACAAAATATTATACTGAGGCATTTTCCTCTCATGTTTACTGAGTTTTCTCATCTTAAAAAATATAGACATGTATTAGACATACAGTATCAGACATACAGTATTAGACATATAGTATCAGACATACAGTATCAGACATACAGTATCAGACATACAGTATCAGACATACAGTATTAGACATATAGTATCAGACATACAGTATTAGACATATAGTATCAGACATACAGTATTAGACATACAGTATCAGACATACAGTATTAGACATACAGTATCAGACATACAGTATCAGACATACAGTATTAGACATATAGTATCAGACATACAGTATCAGACATACAGTATCAGACATACAGTATCAGACATACAGTATCAGACATTGACAAATATTAGACATAATGTGACTAATGCTGTTTTAATGCATCTGTGGAGGCCCATAATGCTAGTTTAATGGTTCTTGATGGTATTTTAGTGTTTTCTGATGGTATTTTAGTTGTTTCTGATAGCTGTTTAATGGTTCCTGATGGTATTTTAGTGGTTCCTGATGGTATTTTAGTGGTTTCTGGTGGCATTTTAGTTGTTCCAGATAGCAGTTTAGTGTTTCCTGATGGTATTTTAGTGGTTTCTGATGGTACTTTGGTTGTTTCTGATAGCAGTTTAATGGTTTCTGATGGTATTTTAGTGGTTCCTGATAGCAGTTTTATGCTTCTGATTGTATTTTAATGGTTCCTGATGGTATTTTAGTGGTTCCTGATGGTATTTTAGTGGTTTCTGGTGGCATTTTAGTTGTTCCAGATAGCAGTTTAGTGTTTCCTGATGGTATTTTAGTGGTTTCTGATGGTACTTTGGTTGTTTCTGATAGCAGTTTAATGGTTTCTGATGGTATTTTAGTGGTTCCTGATAGCAGTTTTATGCTTCCGATTGTATTTTAATGGTTCCTGATGGTATTTTAGTGGTTTCTGGTGGTATTTTAATGGTTTCTGATGGTATTTTTGTAGTTCCAGATAGCAGTTTAGTGGTTCCTGATGGTATTTTAATGGTTTCTGATGGTACGTTGGTTGTTTGTGATAGCAGTTTAATGGATTCAGATGGTATTTTTGTTGCTACTGGTAGCTGTTTAATGGTTCCTGGTGGTATTTCAGTGGTTCCTGATAGCAGTTTAATGGTTCCTGATGATAGTTTCATGGGTTCCTGTAAGAATGTCTATATCTAACTCCATTGGTGTTTAATGGTAACCAGAGAGCCCCTAATGGAAACCTTCAGGAATGTAGTGTTTTTTTGGTTGCACATGTTTCCCAAACCTGTTATTCCCACCTTGTTTGCAGGAAGAAAGAGTTCTGAAAGGAAATGAGCCAACCTACAGAATCAAAACCCGACTCTCAAGCGACTTCATTTTTCCTGTCCACTTCAAGAAGTTGGTTTTTATTTATTTTATGTAAATGATTTAATAAAAACAAAACAGAAGCAGTTTGAATGTGATTACGATGATCGAGGAAGTAAATCTGTGTGTGTGTGTGTGTGTGTGTGTGTGTGTGTGTGTGTGTGTGTGTGTGTTTTTCTGTCTGAAACAGAAAGAGGAATCACTGGTTAGAGGCAAAGGGTGTGTACTGATAAGGAGGACAGCCAGTATGAATGAGACATGCAGAGACTGTAAATGTGTGTGTGTGTGTGTGTGTGTGTGTGTGTGTGTGTGTGTGTGTGTGTGTGTGTGTGTGTGTGTGTCTAATAGAGCAGTCGGTTTCCTGTCACGAATGTCACTTGTTTGGAAAGCTGCACTTTATTTTACCTTGCAGCATACATACACCCACACCCACACACACACACACACACACACACACACACACACACACACACACTACTTCTATTACACATATACATTATGTATGAAGAGTGTGTGTATGTTTTGTCTAACAAGAATGCAGAGAGGTTTATACCATCAACTCATACCATCAAAATTATTGGCACCCTTTCGGTAAAATGTGCAAATGTACTATATTGAATGAAATATTTATTATGCAAATTTATTAATTAATTAAGATTTTCCACTCAAGCATTTAAAAAAATTGCGTACATTTTGTCTAATAAATTTTGTATTATTATTATTATTATTATTATTATTATTATTATTCATAGAATATCTCCTTTTAAATTGAAATATCTTATTTAAAAAAATGCATAGCAAAATTATTGGCGCCCTTATATGAAAATATTTAAAATAACTGTCATCCTTGGAAAAAATAATTAGTATATTTTATGACATCATAGTTGGGAATCATGTGAGGAATATGAGCTCCTCAGAACACTCACATGATAACTTCTGCAATATCGGTACATAACAAATGCAGTGCTATGTAGGCTACATTTACACACACACACACACACACACACACACACACACACACACACACACACACACACACACACACACACACGATTGGTGATGTCAGCTTCATAGGAGAGCTGATTTGCTTTCCTTCCCGTCGCCACGCTGCATTAGGTCCATCACAGCGTTAGCGTTTGGTTGCGTCTAGCTGCATGGTTGTCATGCAATTGAGGGTAGTTTTTTTTTTTTTTTTTGCTCCATTAGATGCCCACTGTGCTGCCTCCTTTGTTTTCTCTCCGGGACGTGGGGCAGAATGAGCCGGCTAATGTAGCATGGAGGGAATCGTTCCATATTCATGACAGGCCAGAATTATTGAAAGCCACTGTAGTGACAACGAACGCTGCATGGCAGTGTATGCCTACCTACCTCCTCATCACACACTTCCTCCTCCTCCTCCTCCTCCTCCTCCTCCTCCATCATTCCTTCTTGATTTTTTTCCTCTCCACCGAAAGCACCTGTGAGATTTCCTTGTTCACGCATGCAGGAATTAAATCAGGATAAACCTAATGATATATAAAAGTCTACTAATAAAAGGGTTTTTAAAAAGTGTGTGATTGTTGATGTGATGAAGTTTTCTGTAAGGAGTTTGTAAGTTTATGTAACATTTATGGAAGGAGTCTCCAGTCAGAGGTAAAGCTGTAACGTTCTTCAGGACAGAGGAGTTCATGCTTCTTTGCGGTTTCTTGGTTACAAACAATGTCGAGCTGCGTTTTTTTTGTTTTTTTTTGTTTTTGTGTTATTAACTTCAAGAGAAAGAATAAAGAGAGACTGGTGAGGGAACGACTGTTTACAGCTGCTATAACATAATCGAGAGCAGGAACTAACTGGTTTTGCAGAAAATTCTACAACATTAAATGTAACTGTAAATGGATAAAATGCATGACGTGTCAGTAAAGAATAGTAATCATTGGCAAGTTGCTATTGTATAAGAGGTATAAACCACTTGAGGACGTGCTGTTCTAGGAAAATAATCCGATAACTCCGCTTCATCACGTCATCCTGTCGTTGATTATTTTACTATAACAGCAGCACGTACAATCTTTCTTTTCTACTTGAAATCCTCAGGTTCTACAAACCTTTGTTTTTACATAAAACAAAAGGATTCTTAATGATAATATTGGACTTTTTTTATTCTGCTATAATACTTGCAAAATATGTTAAGATCAGACTGAAAACATTGAACAACACCACAAAAAACAATCATATATAAATGTATAATATTGAATATATTTATATTTTAACTATATTTAACCTTTATGTTTTGGTAATTTACAATTTGTACTAGTGCTTCTATGTTTAATGTCTAATGTAAATATTTTCCTCTTTTACCCTTATATATATATATATATATATATATATATATATATATATATATATATATATATATATATATATATATATATATATATATATATATATATTATACAGTTGCATATATATATACAGTTGCAATCAAAATGATTCAACCCCCATTGCAAATCAGGTTTATTGACAAAATTTACAGACTGTCAGCTGTTTGCAATGAACAAATCAAACAAAAGCAATTGAAATAGTTCAACACAACGAATCCTTCAAGTGGTTTCCCCAAATTCAACTGCAACTTATAGTGACTTCTCCAGTTTCAAAATTATTCAACCCCCTGAATAGAATCCCTCACAACAGCACAAATATGTGAAACAGGTGTTGTCTCAAGCACCCATGATGCAACTAATCAAGGGCTTCATTAGTTGCACCAGGTGTGTTTGAACTGGAACACATGAAATACCTGAACTGGCTAGGGGCAGAAAATACATGAAATACCTGGATGGTGCAGAAAAAGGAAGCTATCAACGGCTGCAAAAAGGCAGGTTGTGAAAAACCCTTGAGCGACTGCAAAAGACCTGCAGAAAGACTTGGTGGCAACAGGCACTGAGGTTTCAGTGAGCACAGTATGGTGAAATCCAAGACGTTCACCACTACTCACCCAAAAGCACAAGAAAAGTCGGCTGAAAATCATATAAATAAGCCACCGAAGTTTTGGGATTCTGTTCTGTTGGGCGATGAAACAAAACTGGAACTTTTCGGCACGATGGATCAGCGGTATGTCTGGACAAAGAAGAATGAAGAAAGAACACTCTGTCCACAGTCAAGCATGGTGGTGGCTCGGTGATGCTCTGGGGCTGCTTTGCATCCTTTGGCACTGGAAACATGCAGCATAGAAGGTGAGATAGATTCATTGAGGTATCAGGAAATCCTAGGAGAAAACGCCATGTCATCCGTGAGGAAGCTGAAGCTTGGGCGTCATGGAACCTTCCAACAGGACAATGATCCCAAGCATACCTCAAATTCCACCAAGGCTTGGTTGCAGAAGAAGTACATCACAGTCACCTGACTTGAACCCCATAGAAAATGTCTGGTGGGATTTGAAGAAGGCGGTTGCAGCACGCAAACCCAAGAATATTACTGAACTGGAGGCCATTGCTCATGAGGAATGGGCTAAGATTCCTCAGGAACGCGGCCAGAAGCTGGTGTCTGGCTATGCATCTCGTTTGCAGCAGGTCATAACAGCAAAAGGGTCTCTACTAAGTACTAAAGATGTTTGCCATGAAGGGGTTGAGTGATTTTGACACTGGAGAAGTCACTATAAGTTGCATTTTCAGGTGAATTTGGGGAAACCACTTGAAGCATTCGTTGTGTTGAACTATTTCAATGGCTTTTGTTTGGTTTGTTCGTTGCAAACAGCTGAAAGTCTGTAAATTTTGATAATAAACCTGATTTGCAATGGGGGTTGCAACTGTGTTTGTGTGTGTATGTGTATATATATATATATATATATATATATACAGCCGTGGCCAAAAGTTTTGAGAATGACACAAATATTAATTTTTACAAAGTCTGCTGCCTCAGTTTTTATGATGGCAATTTGCATATACTCCAGAATGTTATGAAGAGTGATCAGATGAATTGCAATTAATTTCAAAGTCCCTCTTTGCCATGAAAATGAACTTAATCCCAAAAAAACATGTCCACTGCATTTCAGCCCTTCCACAAAAGGACCAGCTGACATCATGTCAGTGATTCTCTTGTTAACACAGGTGAGAATGTTAATGAGGACAAGGCTGGAGATCACTTTGTCATGCTGATTGAGTTAGAATAACAGACTGGAAGCTTTAAAAGGAGGGTGGTGCTTGAAATTATTGTTCTTCCTCTGTTAACTATGGTTACCTGCAAGGAAACACGTGCAGCCATCATTGCTTTGCACAAAAAGGGATTCACAGGCAAGGATATTGCTGCTAGTGAGATTGCACCTAAATCAACCATTTATCGGATCATCAAGACCTTCAAGGCGAGAGGTTCAACTGTTGTGAAGAAGGCTTCAGGGCGCCCAAGAAAGTCCAGCAAGCGCCAGGACCGTCTCCTAAAGTTGATTCAGCTGCTGGATCGGGGCACCACCAGTGCAGAGCTTGCTCAGGAATGGCAGCAGGCAGGTGTGAGTGCGTCTGCACGCACAGTAAGGCGAAGACTTTAGGAGGATGGTCTGGTGTCAAGAAGGGCAGCAAAGAAGCCACTTCTCTCCAGGAAAAACATCAGGGACAGACTGCTATTCTGCAAAAAGTACAGGGATTGGACTGCTGAGGACTGGGGTAATGTCATTTTCTCTGATGAATCCCCTTTCCGATTGTTTGGGGCATCTGGAAAAAAGCTTGTCCGGAGAAGAAAAGGTGAGCGCTACCATCAGTCCTGTGTCATGCCAACAGTAAAGCATCCTGAGACCACTCATGTGTGGGGTTGCTTCTCAGCCAAGGGAGTGGGCTCACTCACAATTTTGCCTAAGAACACAGCCATGAATAAAGAATGGTACAAAAACATCCTCAGAGAGCAACTTCTCCCAACCATCCAAGAACAGTTTGGTGATGAACAATGCCTTTTCCAGCATGATGGGGCACCTTGCCACAAGGCAAAAGTGATAACGAAGTGGCTCGGGGAACAAAACATCGACATTTTGGGTCCATGGCCAGGAAACTCCCCAGACCTTAATCCCATTGAGAATTTGTGGTCAATCCTCAAGAGGTGGGTGGACAAACAAAAATCCACAAACTCTGACAAACTCCAAGCATTGATTATGCAAGAATGGGCTGCCATCAGTCAGGATGTGGCCCAGAAGTTGATTGACAGCATGCCAGGGCGAATTGCAGAGGTCTTGAAAAAGAAGGGTCAACACTGCAAATATTGACTCTTTGCATAAACTTCATGTAATTGTCAATAAAAGCCATTGACACTTATGAAATGCTTGTGATTATACTTCAGTAACAGTAACATCTGACAAAAAGATCTAAAAACACTGAAGCAGTAGACTTTGTGAAAATTAATATTTGTGTCATTCTCAAAACTTTTGGCCACGGCTGTACATATCAGTTGCTCTACACAGTATCCTTTATTTACTATAAATCTTATTAATTTCTCAGTGTTTGTTTTTTTACTACTTTATATCCTTCATGCATCTTTTTACGTGTTAATACATTTTTATTTTTATTATTCCCAAATATTTTCCGATTTGATGCGACTATATTATATTGCACTGTGTCAGAGAGAGAATACGGGCGAGAGAGAATAAAAGAAATGGCCTGACACTGAAGTTTTTTCTGTTCTCTGATATAGTGTTGTACAGTAATCTCTCTCTCTCTCTCTCTCTCTCTCTCTCTCTCTCTCTCTCTCCCCCCTCAGGTTATTTTCTGTCCCCAAACTGTCCACTCTCCACAGAGCCTCATTTCATCCCACTGTGTCCCAAATCTGTCTGCAATTCTCTGTGTTGTTCATTTTGTTTAGCATTCACCACATGCCCTATCCAAAAGGATTCCAAGTAGAACCATTTTGGCAAACTATGAACCCTTAATCATCTAACAAACCCTTGAAGAACCCTTGATGAAGTGTGTGTATGTATTAACTGGGTAAGTGTGCAGTACAAACTCCAAATGATTGCTCATTATTTTCTTCTCAATGCTTAGAATCTGTTTAACATTTAGCTATCTTGGTATTTGGTTCACTTTTAGGAACCAGGAACCTTTTCATGAATGTAGGTAGGTTTTTTTTTCCCCCGCTTGTTTGTTTTTGTCTTCAGAGCCCAAGAAGTTTTTCAGGGACAGAGAAACCTTTTTCATTAACCCAGAAATGTTTCTTTGGGAGTCTGGAGATATTTAAGTGAGTCAGGAATGCTTTCAGGAACCCAGGAACTTTTCAGTGACTCATTCATGTTTTTATGGACCGAGGAACCTTTTAAGAGTACCTTTTATGTGTATTAACTGGGTAAGTGTGTGGAACAAACCTTTATTAGAACTTGTCAGGAGTTTAACATTTAATTTCTTGGTACTTGGTACACTCTTAGAAAAAAGGGTTCTTTGAGGTTTCTTTAAGGGTTCGTTGGATAATCGAGGGTTCTTTGTTGACTAAAAACTAAAAGGGTTCTACTTTGAACTCTTTACAATAGGGAAACACTGTGTTTCCAGTGGAGGGACAAATTAAGAACCCTTCATGCTTCTGAGTGAGTGACTAAATAAGAGAAAATGTGGTTTAAAAAATTCTTTATTCTTGGTAACCAAGGCGGTGTTTTGTGAGTGTAAATGTGTACGTACGAGATTTTGAGAACCATAAGTGCATGTTCTAACTGTAACTTTAATTTAATTAGAACCTGTCAGACGTTTAACATTTAGCTAAACTGTTCTGGTACTTCCTCAAGGTTCTTTAACGGTTCAATGGATAATTAAGTGTTCAAATCCTCCTATAAGGGTTTTATGAAAGTATCTGTTGTAAGAGAGTTTCTGTTGTTTCTATAATTCTCGCTGTAACCTTCAGCAGTAGCCCGAGAGCATGCTCAGCTTATGATCACTTTCACTCTGAAGGTGTTTTACACCAGTTACACTGCCATGACCAGAACTGCATCAGGTGCCCATGTAGAACCTTTACCTGGGGCGCTTTTGAGTATCCTGAGTGTGCTGATTCCTGTCCTCTCGTCCTTATCCTTGACCCTCGAGGCAGTAGAGCACTAACAACCTCATTACCACCATCTCATAAACCGAGAGGTGGTGAGGACAAGCATCGTCCCTGATGACCTTCATCACTTTTCTCTTAAGCAACCTATTAATTTAATAACTAATCTCGGCATCGTCTCCACACATTCCTCCATTGATCCTCTACGCCGCGAGTCGACATGTCGTTCAATTTCAATTTCATCCGTGATCTCTTTCTGGGATCGATCGGTGAGTACGCAGCTCTGGGGTCTGTATGGAGATGGAAATTGATCAGGAGCTGGAGGGATGAAGGAGTAGGGGATATCAGGATGGGTGTCGAGGAGGGATTTGGAGGTGAGAAGACGCAGGGTGTGATGTTCAGAAACTCATCCTGGTTAGACGATGACAGTGAGCTCGATACTGTACGGAGGAATTGATTACTATTAGACCTTCCGAATGACCTGATGGACTGAAGAGATAGCGTGCAGGTCTGGTAATGATACCATAACAGCTACGCACACACCACACTGTTAGTTTTTAGGTTCAGTACTGTACATGTCACCCTGTAGGTCTAAAATAACTGACTGTAGCTGTAGCTGTTCAATCCGACTCTCTGTCTGAGTGATGCGTGGTAGCCCGAGCTCCTCTGAGCTTTGGGTTCCTGATTTGGGAAGGACGAGTCACGAAATGGCAGTTTCAGTCTTGTATTCGCAAGTCATTTGATGTCGCTTTGTGTTGCATACTTTATAAAGTGACTTGGGTGTTAGAAAGGAGCAAGATCAATTGGGTAAATTAATATATAAAATAAATAAACATATATTTATGTTGACATAAGCCTCAGGCTCAACATCCACAGGAGTGTCATTTCTTGTATTCACTTTTCTGGCAACAAGCTTCAGAATCGTCAGAGCTTTTCAGCATAACATATTGTCATCAGATTGAAAAAGGTTCACAGCATCCCAACTCTAAAAGCCATCACCTGGGCCAGGTGTAACTCAGTGGTCATGTTACACTTCTAGTAGATTAGAAGACTCTCTACTTAATACCAATACAAAATACAACCAGTTTGCTCAATCTCACGAATTCTGTTTGAGGTTGGCGCAAAAAAAAAAAAAAAAAGGCCCATTCTGAAGAACTGAGACTTTTTGTTCATCTCTTGACCCCACTTTACTGCTCAGACATTACCGGACAGATGGTTTGTCCGTAATGAAGTTCTGTAACATGATGGCTTCAGGATGTTTTCAGAGCACTGAGTGTTTCTTTAAGTGCATCCACTTGACATTCTGCAGTCTGGTCATTGTGTAATAAAGTCACAGAATAATCCTAAACAGCTCGTCTTTCTGTAGCTGCAGCTTGACAGGTTTTTTTTTTGTATCTTTATATGTTATTTTTCTTCTTCTTAGGCTTGTTCTTTTCCTTTTTATTTTTTTTTCTCTCTGTTTTTTATCATCATTGCTCTAGGTGTCATTTTTTTCTCACCTCTCGCCGGGTCAGGATGTCTGAGGCAGTCGTAGATGAATAGAGTCGAGAGAAGGACAGAATGGTGAATGGGGAAAGTGAGAAACCATTACATCGATACTAGGAGCTGTGTGTGTGTGTGTGTGTGTGTGTGTGTGTGAGTGTGTGTGTTCGGTTCTTTCTCTTGTCCTGTACCTTATTTCACCTCCATCTCTAAACCCCTGAGGGTTAACCTTGAGAACCTGCTTGAAGGTCGTGTCTCTACTGTTGTTAATCCCACATGTCATTATTTTTGTTCCGTAATTAAAACAAGGCTTGTCGAGGTTGAGTGGTTCTCTCTCTTTCTTTTTTCCTTAAAGGACTGGTGCTGGAACTGATCACATGACCCAAATCCATATATGGAGGACTGTGTTTAAACCCACGAGGCCATCCTGCATCCTGTTTGTGACACCAATATTACTGTTCCTGGAACAGGTGAAAACGCTGCATTAATATCTCTCCAACACGCACACACACACACACACATACACACACACACACACTACTTATTTATATAGTAGCATCATTCCAAAAATATAATAGGAAGCTTCAAAATGACAAAAATCTTATTCCAGACGCACACAGACAAAAAACAGCAAGAAGAAACCCATGTGATTCTAATGTTTTCATTCAATTCATTGTGAATTTGTTTGCTGGCGTGTCTGAGAAGCCAGACATCCTTCAGGCGTGTGTGTGTGTGTGTGTGTGTGTGTGTGTGTGTTTAATACTAACTCACAATTACTGTCATGCTCAACATCATTCATGCACCAGACTGAGATTAAACATGAATGATGCCAAAAGTACAGCGGAAACACAATAAGGAACCAAAACACAACCGCAAAACCAAAGACATAACAACAAAACCAAAAACACAACAAAACAAAAAAACAACAACTGCAAAACCAAATACATAACAACAAAACCACAACAAAATCAAAAACACAACGAATCAAAGACATAACACCAAAACCAAATACACAACAAAACCAAAAACACAACAACAAAACCAGATACACAACTGCGAAACCAAAAGCACAACAAAACAAACAAACAAAAAACACCACAACAAAAAACAACAACAACAACAACAACAACAACAACAAATACACAACTGCAAAACCAAAAACACAAAAACAAAAACAAAAACACAACAACACCAAAAACACAACAACAAACAAAACCAAAAACACACAAAACCAAAGCCATAACAACAAAACCAAATACACAACAACAAAACATGAACTGAAAACTGAAAAAACATAAAGGGGCGGTCCCTATAGAACATCACATGCTCGTTGCTGATTGGACAGCGTGTCTATCACAAGGAGTTGCACTTTCAACCTGTTATCTAGTTAGCCTAGCAAAAATGATTTAATTGAAGTGATGTTATTCTCGTGAGGAGAAATGATTTCTTCCTTTATGTGGCATTTCAGTGTTTGTAAGTCGACAGAAAATCTTAAATAACATCACACGAATGACCTTGATATAAAAAAAAACAAATAAAAGCATCCTTGGCTTTATTTATATTCATATCCTCTTACTGTAAACATCCGCAAGCTCCCCGCGTTCCGCTGTTTTGCTCCCCACTGAAGTCTCAATTAAATATCACCGGATTTGTCTTCATCCCCTTCCCAATTATTCCTCCTCATGATGCTAAGCTAACTTCAATTAGCTTCTCTTTGATCTAATCTCTCGCACTGAGCTCTGTGTATGATATTAATGAGTCTGTTCAATGTCAGCACCTGTGGAGGGTGGACTTCTGCCTGGCTGTAATTACAGACTAATTAAAGATCATTTAGGCTTCCTAACGAGCCTCGGAGTCCAGAGAGCATCGGGAGAGTGAGACGTTTTTTATTTATTTTTTAAAAATTCCTTCTCACCTTCACTTATTGGTTATAGACATTGAGAGGAAAGTCATAAAAACTCAGGAGCTGTGAGAAGAGTGTGTGTAATCATCATCATCATCATCATCATCACATCTCAGGCAGGAACATATTTTCTCCGGGTACCATGATGTTCCCTAGTGTAGAAAGTTTATTTATCTTTTATAAACTCCTTTTCCAAACACGATCTTATGACAAAATCCAATGTTACAGACTGATTTTTATTCATTTTTACCCACATAATACAATAATGTAATATAAATGTGTTTTTATTATTTTTGTTTGAGTTCCTTCCAGTTCAGTCGAAACCCAGATATCTTCACTACATATGCTCACTACATAGGGTATACCATTATGGTGCTATAGACCTTATGTAGTGCACTAAAAGCCCTAGAACTCTCACCTCCTAAACTCACACAAAGACATATCCTGCGATCCCAAACTCAAATTGGGATCAAACAAATTCTATTTTCCCTAGGATTTAAGTATTGGCACCCCAGCTTTTGTTTTGAGATAAGCCTTATATAAATCCTCCATTACTCCTTTATCAAAGATTTGTGCAGTGCTTGTTAATGTGCTACGAAAGCCAAAAGTAGGCATGTTTTATATGGAACAAAATATTTTGAGTTGGTGTGTGTATGTGTGGGTGTGTGTGTGTGTGTGTGTGTGTGTGTGTGTGTTTATGTGTGTATGAGGTCATTATCACTAGCTGTCATCCCGCCGTGCTCTAAAGCACTGGCTGTAGATGGGTTCGTGAGATTACCAGGAAGAGGCGAGCTAAACGCGAGCAGATACAGAGATTACAGGAACCCCTCTGACCTGCCCAGCAGCCATTAAAGCAAAACTAATTACCCACCAATGACCCTGAAGCGCCTCAGCACTGTGAGAGAGAGAGAGAGAGAGAGAGAGAGAGAGAGAGAGTGAGAGAGAGAAGGAAACAGAGAGAGGAGAGAGAATGAATGAGAGAAAGAGAAAACTAATGGAACTGAATATTTTTTAAATCCCAAATAGGCTAATTGGGGCGAATTCATTTTTAATAATAATAATAATAATAATAATAATAATAATAATAATAATAATAATAATAATAATAATAATAATAATAAAAATTAGTATTATTGTTGTTGTTGTTGTTTGTGGTGGTGGTTTTGTTGTTGTTGAAATAGTCATTTTAAAAAATCTAATATTATTTGTTTGTTTGTTTGTTGTTCTTGACGACCAATCACTGATCACCATTGTTCACGATGACCAATGATAGTGACAACTCAATTAAGATGCAGATTAGTCGAGGGTTTAGTAGACATATATCAGGTGGTCTTCTTTTTTACAGTATATAAACAGAAACGTTTCATATTCGACGTTCCATGAAAGAGCGCGTCTGGTTAACAAACACTTGTTGTCATGTGCTGCGTTGTCACTGTTGTGTGCACTTGACTGGACATTTGACAGATGTTTACAAGCTGTTTGATCAGTCTTTTGAAAGATCACCAATCCTATTTCTCCATATCTGTAGCTCCGTGTGATGGGAAATCAGTCCATCCACAGAGCCACAGGTCCTGAGCTATTCGTGCCGCTTTCATTACACGGTGCTTGGCCCCCTGTCATTTCCCCTCACCTCGGCTTTTAATAGAGATCGATACTCCATATGGAGCGACGGGTCCAAACTGCACGGCCTTGATTAGAGCATCGCTCAGTGCCTTCTCCTTTCACAATGGCCTTCGCTTTTATTTATTTGGGTTTTTTTTTTTTTTCTTCCAGTTTAGCCATAGCCTGCTTACAGCGCTATTATGCAGGACCACGTGTGAAGGCCAGTAAATTCCACTCGTTCCTTTTAAATGCGAATCCTAAATATATGGAAATCGTGTGCGTATTTCATCTTCGCCTCATCTAAGACAGAGTTACTGCCATGTGACATTTTCAGAATGATGTATTTCATTCAGGAACAGATAGAATTAGCAAGTTTTGAATCGTCACTGCATTCGTTTCTGGATTTGACCTTTTCGTTAAATACTTGCTCGATTGCTTATTAAAACCAATTTTTCCCCCCTGGATCACAGCCTACCTTAAGAATAACTATATTTCATACCTTGTTTCCAATATTATATTATAATAAATATTATTTTAAAAAATTATAATATTCCTGAATATTTTGTTTTCTGAAAAACAAAAACATTTAAGTCATAATAATGAAAGTTTCTCAAAATTATATCGGATTTTCTCAAAATAATGAAAACTTATACAACTTAATACGACCGAACCAGCTGCTAAACCTAAAATACTGAGTTTCATAAACAATGGGGAACTTTTTAAACATTAACACTTAGTATCTCAAAATTATAGGAACATTTCTAAAGATATCTTACCATATAGGTGTAAAACTATTAAGCAGAATATTACGCTCCAGAATTATTGGCACCCTTGGTAAAGACAGGTAATTTTACAGGTTTACTAATATTTTAATTGGCATAAATAAATAGCCATATTAATCCTATTTTTTTGGTATATATTAGATTTATAACATATTCAGTGTATTGAGATATAAATATAAATGTATTAAAGATGTTTTCACTTGATAGGTATACAAGTCAAAAAAATAGATAATTATATTATAATCGCTAAGAAAACGTACGTGTTATAATTAAATATGCAAAATATAATAAATATATTAAATAATAAGCAAATGAATATCTGAAAAATAATTACATATGAATAACCATTTAATTAAATGCATTAACGAACTAAAAACTATTGAAAATGTACTGTACAGCATTTAATGGTGTAAAGGAGAATACTGGCGAAAAAATTATGCTTACGCACAACTTTGTCAAGAATTATCCGCTCAAGGACACACACACACACACACACACACACACACACACACACACACACACACACACACACACACACACATTGCTCAGGTGTAATTGAAGTTAATCAGATAACAGTAATAGGTCTGTATTATTTAATTAATCTTTCTTTCTTTCTTTTTTTTTTTTGCTAAACTCATGAAACACGAAAAAAAGAACATTTAAATGAGCAATTATGCAAAATAAATGCTGTGACATTTATTGTGTATAAGATGTGTGCGTATATATATATATATATATAAGGATGAAGCAAAAAGTAGAAGAAATGTTTTATTAGATAATGACAGTTTAAAGTGTTTAAAGCACAAGCTCGAGGAATTATAATAACATTTCTCGTCCTTCAGAAATGGTTTCAGTTCATTATTCTTCAATTCATCATTTGATGCTTCGTCTCTTTTAATAGCTTTGGCATCTTTAGAACTGTTAAAACCACTGGCCATGCACTTAGCAATCAGCGATAATTGTGTGTGATGCTACACACAGTTCAGACACGCTGCAGCGGCTAATAAAATAAAGCGCGAGGCTAACCGTGCTCTTATTGTGCACACTCGTTTAGTGTTAATTTGTGAACTCTTTCCAGCTACTGCTTCTGGTTGGGTATTAAATGGTTTTGGTCTGAAAACTGTTCTCTTCACCTCTTCGCCTCTTTCCCTGTTCCTCTGTCTTCTGGGTTAGTTTTTTTTTAAATTTATTTTTAAATTCCTCCAAAAGGCCACAGTGATAATGATGAACAGAGGAACAAGAACGAACACGGTGTATCTAATTAAAAACTGATGAAGGAGAGCGGATCTTCATTTATTCATGCTCGCTTTTAAAGCTAAAGCTTAATAACCAAAATCAATTTCACACACACACACACACACACACACACACACCACTGGGTCAAGGGAGTTCTCTTCCCTCCATCAGTGTGAGAAGAGTAATGGTGAGCACAAGCAAAAATAGATAGATAGATAGATAGATACATAGATATCTTTCTTTGTCTCTCTCTCTCTCTCTCTCTCTCTCTCTCTCTCTCTCTCTGTCGCTCTTTCCTTTTTTGTCTTCCTGTCAGATTAGCACATATTAGCTATCTGGTTATCATTAGCATGGAGAATTATTAATTTTAAAAACTGTCTCAGAAATCCTGTCAGGTTAAGTGAATATTAGCTAGCTACTGTAGCTAGCGTTATCATGGACGATTATGAACGTTTATGAATATTACTTAAAAATCCTGTCAGGTTAGTGTATATTAGCTGGCTAACTAGCATTATCATGATCGATTGGGAACGTTTATGAATATGACTTAGAAATCCTCTCAGAAATTTTGTAAAGCTAGCACATATTTAGCTAAATTTTGCATTAGTTAGGAAGATTACAAACATTTTATAAGTATAACTTCAAAATCCTGTCATAAATCATATTAGGTTAGCGTATGTTAGCTATATCTAACTAGCATTAGCATGGAAGATCATGAACATTTTTGAATATGACCTAAAAATCTGTCAGGTTAGCACTTCTTATCTCTCTAACTAACATTAGCATAGAAGATTATGAATATTTATGAATACTACTTAAATATCCTCTAAGAAATCTTGTCAGGTTAGCTCATATTAGATAGCTAATTAACACTAGCATGGAAGACTAGGGACATTTATCAATATGACATAAGATCCTGTCAAGAATACTGTAAGATTAGTGCATATTAGCTATCTTAGCTAGCATTAGCACAGAAGATTATGAATTTATGAATACTACTTAAATATCCTTTCGGAAATCCTGTCAGGTTAGCTAACTGATTATCATTATGCAGAAGATTATGCAGAAGATTTAGCTCATATTAGCTAACTGGTTAGCATCATCAATGAAGTTTAAAAACAATTGTAGTTATAATTTTTAAAATCCTGTCAGAAATCCTGTCAGGTTAGCACTTTTTAACTGTCATGGAATATTAACAATTATGAATATTACTTATAAATCCTGTCATAAGTAGCATTAGCATGAAAGAGTTTAAACAATTACGAATAAGACTTATTATTCCTGTCAGAAATCCTGTCAGATTAGCGCTGATTGGTTAGCAAGCTAGCATTAGCATGGAGGATAATCTGCCCATGACTCAGACGCTCGAACATTGTCCTGAGCCTCAGAAAAATATTGCATGTGGTGTGTGACTCTGCTGGCGTGAAAATTATAGCTCATGTGCCGTAATAATGCAGGCTAAAGTGCTATTACACACACACACACACACACACACACACACACACACACACACGCACCATCATCATTATCTGGAGTGCAGTCCAGGGCATCACACACTCTCGAGGCTTAGCAAATGCAGACGTATAATCCTGTTAGGAGGTGATTCAGCCGCGCAAATAATCACACAGGCAGAGAATCTGTCCCGCATTTTACCAAAACTTGGCTTGGAGCAGCTGTTTGGAATCATAATAGATTAATTTATTTGTGTGTGTGTGTGTGTGTGTGTGTGTGTGTGTGTTAGAGAGAGAGGGAGAAAGAGAGAGAGATTTACCTCAGGTGAAAGGGAAAGTATCAGCCCATGGTTAATACCATGCTAGCATGTCTATGTAACTAGCATCTATGCAGTTGCTAATGTGAAAACTGATATGAAAGTGTGTGTATGTGTGTGTGTGTGTGGAGTTGTTAGGTGTCACTTAATAGAAAAACCTAAAAACAAACAAACAAACAAACAAACAAACAAACAAAAACTTGGGAAAGATATCCTAGCAAAATTCCCATGTGTTTGGGGTGCTGTGTTGTTTGCTAGAAATGAGTGCTAGCATGTCATCAGTTTTGAACGCACCATTTCACTACATTACCTTTTGCTGGAGTCAATTCTATTCCGTATTTCTATTTAACAGCAGTGTTTTCAAATGGTACTCGTGAATGTGTGTTTCAAAACAATACACGTGCTAGTCAAGTGATCAGTATAAGGTGTGAGAATGCTAGCAAATATGTATATCGAACATTTAAGCTAGCCGATGGTCCGGCTAGTATACGGTAAGAGTCTTTTACTGACCAGCGTAAAGGTGTAGAGAGTGTGGGAATGAGACAGAACTGTCAGGGACATCAACATTTTCCTCAGATGTATCGGTTAATTCATGATTAAACTTACGTACGCTATAGCAAGCAACAAAGCAGCAGGCGATCGTTCATTTTCTACATACTTTCGGTGCGATTTCAGCAACAAGCAGCATTTAAAATGGATATTTTCTCAGTTATACGCAAATTAATTATGACGCGATAAAGCCACAAATCCAGACGACTGGCTCGGATGTACAAACGTTCCATTAGGAAGAAAAATAAAGCTTAGAAGCTAGTAAAAAAAAAAAAAAAGATAGTACACAATAAATAAAGCTAGTACAGTTAGCTTGCTTTGCAAATCTAATGTTGCGACGGAGCTAGTTTGAAGCCAAGTAACTGATTTAGCACACTGATTAGTGTGCTATTTAATTTGTGTTTATCTAGTTTAGCTTTAGAAGCGATATACAGCTGCAACCGTTTCTCATTGTAACTCTGGACAGGCCACGCCCCCAAGCAACAACGAGAAGTGACATGTCGCTTGCTAGCGTGAACGTAGCGTACGCAACAAATGACACTTTTATTACACTTAGCACTGACCGACATGACGGCATTTTACGTAGCATGTCTGTAGATATAAAAATCCGATCTGAATTCAGACCAAATGAATGGTTGTCGATCGTGAAGGAGGGTTAATTAGATCAGATCAGATTAGATTGATCTTGATTGTCATTAAGTAGAAAGTAAATGGAGTTAGCAGTTTACGCAGAAGAGCTGAGAGTGACGTAGCATTTGATTGAAATGATGTCAGATGGCAGTAAAATGCAACTGACAGTTACAGAGCAAACTGATGTTAATGTATAGCCACAAATGGCTAATCGATGAGCGCCATGCTAATCTGCTAACTCTGTGTGCGAGATCTCGCCTCTCGCCATTATCTCCGCTCTTCTGCATGTGATTAGCACTTGACGGCTACACGCTTGTAAGACTATAATTTGAGGATGAGTCCATTTAGTCACGGAGACGGGGGGTTTGACAGTAGACGCAGTGTGATGTATCTTTGTGTGTGTGTGTGTGTGTGTGTGTGTGTAATTCTCCAACATCGTAATGTTGGATAATTAATTACAAGTTACAGCAGAAAGGAGTTTAGAGCATCGGGTTCGGCTCATCAACTCGACGTAACACGGCTATTTAAAAACACTGCGTTTATAAAAATAAACAGTGACGAGGCGGTGTGATGAAGCAGAGTTACTGTTACCACCCCGAAGCTGATTATTTTCCTATAACGGCATGCCCTGAGAGTTGTATTCTTCTCACATCACGGCAGTTTGCTGACAATTATACGCTTTTCCATTTATTATTATGCGGCGCGTCCGCCGTACGAGTCCCTGAGAATGAGCTGTTACTATAGAAATGATAACGTATTATAATTAGAACCGGCAAGAAAAGTAATAGAAAATTGATCCGACCAATCAGAATCTCTCTCTCTCTCTCTCTCTCTTTATCCCCAGTTTTGGAGTGTATTTTTGGGTTTGCTCCTTATTCAGACAAGGCATGTAATTATGATTTAACAAACACAATCTCTCTCTCTCTCTCTCTTTGTCTTTCTGTTCCGTCTCTGTGTCTCTCGGCCTGCGTGCAGCTGGGATCGTGATCACGGGGCAGAAAAATGACGACTCTAATTGAGGAGGAGGAATTTAAGGAGGCACAAGAGAGCTATCAAAGAGCCTTTTTAATTAGAGCTGTGCTTATTCCCTCCTGCAACGGGAGGACACCTTCTGCTGTTGTGGCAGGACGCAGAGAATACACACACACACACACACACACACACACACACACACACACACTCCGTCTCCTTTACACTGTGCCATGTTCGATTTCCCATAATCCCTCTCCACATCTTCCGGAAGTAAGTGAAGTCTAACTGGTGGAATTCCATTCAAATCAGCAGTGTGGAATATATTTATTGTGCTAGTTA
>CM042563.1:1232500-1250000 GCA_023630585.1 Cranoglanis bouderius | reverse complement strand
TGGTTTTCTTTTCCGTCTCTGTGTGCGCTGAAAAAACACCAAATCACGTCTATTCTTTTTGACCATCGAAGGACTTAGAGGACGCTGGTCTTCATATCTTCATGGCCGACTTACTGGAATATTAAGGAAAGCTTTAAATATGCAGGACAAGGATGATTTTTATACTAAAATATGTCATTATAAATTATCTGAGTGTAAGGTTGTTATGGAAAACTACTTTTTATCCATTTACAGTTACAGTTTACGTTGTGGAACTAAAACACACGTTAGATCCTGTAACGTACAGTTGCTGCGTCATTATCACTTATGTTATAGCAGCTATAAACAGCCGTTCCCTCTTGTCCTGAAGATATCAAAAAAAAAAGAAAGTTATAGCTTTACCTCTGACTGTTACAAAGCACTGACACTGGAGACTCCTTCCGTAAATGTTAAATAAACTTACAGTCTCCTTACAGAAAACTTCGCCTCATGAACTATTAAAAAAACCCAGCGGAGTGCGCGCCTGTCAGAGAAAATTATTCAACACCTTCTGACCAATCAGAATCCAGAATTCAACAAGCCTTCCACTTCATACCATGTTTTTGCCTTTTATGGAAAAGGGGCGTGGCTGAACACTCTGTTCCGACTGGGGGATGGAGATGTATTTAACACGTAAGGTCTAACGTTTTTAGAATTGCGGAAACTGCTCGTCTAAATCATAACACACTCCAGCATCAGGATCAGGTTCCAGAAGGAGGTGGGTGTGGCTTGATGTTTGAAGGCGGAGCTATACAGTATGGTAATAAAAATACGGTTCCAGGTTGATTTGGGTATTTAAATCCGTTGCTTTATTAAATGATTTATGTTGAAATGGTGTTCCTTTGAGAGGCGAATGTGCGATTTACAGGCTAAAATGGTAGCCATTAGCTTCTATTAGCTACATGACATTAGCATAAGCGTAGTTCCAAAACTAAAGAGAGCAAACTTCTTGGATCAACACAAACTTCGAGTCCAGTCCGTCTCGTCTCGGCTGACTTTAACAGCAGAACTTCTCTCTGTGGCCTTGCTTGATTTATAAACGGCTAAACCGACGTGTGGAAGCAGATTTATCCGCGCTACGAGGAACAAAGCGGAGGAAGATCAGAGAGCAGTGAAGGAGAAACGGAGTGCAGGGAGATTGAGACGTAAAGGCCGGATTAGTTACACTCGCTTCCCTTGTTCTCTCGAAACCAGACGCTATTCCTGACAGCTTTACGAGGTTACACAGCGGACACGAGCGTCCCGAATGAGGAAAGTTTATTTATGATTTTAGACACGGATTCGCTACAGTGTGGAGGAGGAGGAACAGACATAACCTTCATCAGTGTCCTGATTCCTGACTCATTCACTCCTTATACCAGTTCTGCACTGTGATTGGTCAGAAGGATGTTGAGTAGTTTTCCATAACGGCAGCTCTGACAGTAGCGCAGCCGTAAATCACAGGTTTATATTAATGTATTAACGCTCTCGTTCTAATTATAACATGTTATCGTTACTATCGTTTATCGTGCGTGTAATCGTTTATACGGTGAAGTTTTCTGTAAGGAGATTGTAAGTTTATCGATGGAAGGAGTCTCCAGTGTCAGCGCTTTGTAACACTCAGAGGTGTAAATTTTCCGAAAGTTTTCCGACATCTTCGGGACAGAGGAGTTTACTCTTTGTGGTTTCTTAGTAACAAACAAACAAACAAACAAACAAACAAACAAACAACGCCAGTTAACTTAAAGAGAGAGAAAAAAAAGTGAGGCTGGTGGGGGAACGTAGCTATAAATGGATAAAAAGACGTTGACGTTTTTATTTCGATATTTATAAACTGAAATCGTTGGTGATTTGCTGTGGTGTAAACGGAATAAAACACTTGGGGACGTGCCGTTATAGGAAAATAATCAACCTCTGGGTGGTAACAGTAACTCGGCTTCATCACACACACACACCACCTCGCTGTTGATTATTTCACTGTGACAGCGCAACACACACTGGTTTGTTCCAGTCGTACCTTTACGTTTCATTATTAAACCACGAAAAGTGTCTGGAATCACTTGTACAAAAGAAGAAATTTTACAAAACCAGCAGGAATAAAAAAAAAAAAACCCAACAGTTTGTCCCCTCCCACAGGATGAAGACGATAACGTTCTGAACATCTCCATCTCCAGAGATAAAACAGAAAGCTCTGACGGTCATGTCCGAGATCCGTACTCGTGTTTGTGATCGTATCTGTGTGTTGTGATCTGATGCGGATTAGCGCCGAGTGCAAAGTAAAAGTATATTTATATCTCAATCTGTCCATCTGTCACTGAATATCCGCCTTCCTGCTTTTTAATGAGCGTCTGCGCTAAGCGCGTCGTTTGTCTCGGCAGCGCTAACGTGTCACGGCTGTTATTTATTTAGGAACGGCAGATGGAAAGTGTGAGAGGACTAGAAGAGGTTGTTTTTGTTGGGGTTTTTTTCAATTGTTTTTGCTGTGTGTGTGTGTGTTAACCCTGATTTATTCGACTTGCTTGTCCAGTCATGCTAATTATCTCAGCCACTAGCGCTAGCATGTTTCTACAGACGCTAGCGAGTGACACGGGAGAAAGTGTGGCTGCGATGAGATCTGTGGATACGATTCAAAATTAAGCGTAGAAAATGTTCCCAAATGTAATCAATTAACTAAGATGCGAATCACAGTAGTGTGTTCCTTTATATTATTATTATTATTTTTTTTTTTAGTGTAGCACTGGAGGCTAATGTAGCTATCAAGGAATGGAAGCTTGTAGCCAGCAGCTTAGCTTTCTGCTCGCACTGTCGCTTAAAAAAAGAAAATGTTTGTATCAATAGCACCATGTGTATGCTACACTATCATCTGAATCACTTCTAACGTACAAGCTCCGCCTGTAAACTTTAGGCCACGCCTCCTACTTGAGACCAAATTACGTGCTGAGAAAGAAAGCAGTACGCTAAGTTGTTGTTCGGCTGATCGACTAGATCTAGGGTACGTTTTTGTTTAAGGCAACACTAACGGGACAAAAATTGATGTCTATTTTACCAGTAGGGGGCACCGAAGTGCTGGTTTTGAGTTAAAAAAAACGTAAATGCCTAAGTGTCCTATTTATGAGTCTTGATACACATGCTAATTCAAAGACATGCTAATTACTAGCATGCTAACAACAGCTAGCAGTGTATATTCTGTATATATTTTACACTTTGGTGTTGTGCAATGCTAATAAACGTGTTTATTCCTTATATTATTAATGAAATGTAGTGGTACTGGAACATCTCAGAGAGGTTCACGCATTTCATTCTCACACACACACACACACACACACACACACACACACACACACACACACACACACACAGAGACAGTCTGTCCTTTGTGTATTAATCTGTGAATCTAAAGCTGTGAATTTTAGTGGCTGTTATGAATTATTCATGAGGACAGAGGAAGGGGGTGTCGCTGAGGGAGATCAGCAGGTAGGATGAATAGCATTAGCATGCTTTCACACATGAGCGATGCCATCATGGACGTTTAGTGGCAGCCATCTTTACTTTACTCGCTGCTTCAAAGGCGTACGATGTCGACCTCCGCTGTCTGTTTATCACTTCATCTTTACTTGTTCCCCCCCCCCCCCCCCGCTATCTCGTATGCAGGCCCGGGGTTCAGTGCATCACCAAATACACCAAGTGAGGAATAAAACACAACACTTATATATACTTTTTATCCGTTTATAGTTACATTTAATGTTGCGGAACGTCCAGGAAACAAGTTCTCGCTTGTCGTAAACAGTAATAAGTTCTATAACATTACAATATCATAATCAGTGCCAGCTCATTAATATGCATCATGATTGTCATGAATATTTATAAGGGCGTGGCTGTGCAGCATCAGGATCGGTCAGTGATGTTATTACTCATGCAGGTATCGTGTTTAAAGTGGCGCATTGATCCCCGTATGAGGTGCGATAATCATGCTATTCTGCAGCCTCGTGTCGTCTGTCACTCACCGGCTCACTCGGGGACGGAGTTTTTTCCCTCTCAGGTGTCAGTAACCCTAAAATAATCAGCTCGATGTAACAGGGAATGTGAAAAGGAAAGCGTGCTCACACCGTGCTGAGATTCCAGGTTATATCCTCCGCAGGCTTTTGCTTCTCAGGCCGCTGGCTAGCGCGGCCGCTAAACTAAGGAAACAGGAAAAGGAAATGCTTACAAAACAGAAAGAGGTGCAGTGATTAAAGGAAAACTCAAGAGGTTTTTATCGAAAACTTTATCAACTTTATCTGTACTGTGTGTGTGATTATTACTGATAACAACTTCAACATGTTTTACCGTCGCTGAGGGGAAAAAAAAACAGGAAACCTCGCCAGATTTACGCCATGATACAAGCCTAAGGGGCAGCCGTTGATTTTTCTCAATAAATGTAGAAAATACGTGACTACAAGACACAAAGACCCTACAGGTACGACAGAGATGTGACAGAGAATAAAGATGTGAGGATGAGATGAAACAAAACAGTGAAAAGTAGTTCCGGTTACTCGACACTTTCCTGAAGGTTCTGTCGTATCCATACGCCATCAAAATAGGTCCCTCTGGTAAAGTAGGTCCATCTCTGCAACCAAGGAGCGATTCTACAGATTTACATACAGCCTCATTTTGTAAACTTTTAAAGTTTGGCGTAAACACATTTTAATTTGTTGGGGGTTTATTTTGTTTAGAGAAGTGAAACGAGAGGAGATTCTTGTATTACAGCGTGTACTGTTAAAGTTGACCAGAAGGTTGAGAAATCCTTCAAATCCTTTTCTTTTTTGTTTTGTTTTGTTGATTTCTTGGCCCGAAAGCAGCACGACTCCAAATTAGCCCAGGATCAGCTTTAGGTTTAGCGCTGTGCTGCTAAACGGGGGGCGAGCCGGTGAGGATGCACGCTTTGATTTTAAAGGAAGAAGAAGAGGAGTGAGGATCAAACGGACCGCTGTGAGCGACGATAAACCCAGAAATCCCTCGGTGAGGATTGTGAACTCTCGTTAACGTTGTTTATGCCGGCTTCGACGTGCGAGCCGAAGGAGACGCTCCAGAGAGGCGGAGTGAAGGAGTGAAGGAGTGAAGGAGCGTCCCGGAGATGAAAACGTGTGATTCTGAGCCTCTCGGTGCAGCATTAGTGACCGCCAAGTGGATAAAGGACTGTAAAAATATAAAAATACCAGCGTCTTGCTAACACTTAATGGAAGGCGAGAGTGACTCATTTCATTGTTCATTTGAAGTGCGTAAACAAGATTTCTGAGAAGAGCGCCGCAGCCTGACGACTGCTTTTGTTGCCGCGTTATCACTCCGTGGGCTGCGCTGAAAATAAAAGCCACTAACAATAAAACACACTCCCTTCACATCGCTCTCCACTAATCACATTACAGAGAGAGAGAGAGAGAGAGAGAGAGAGAGGGCAGAGACAGGGAGAGAGACGGAGAAGAAAGGAGAGAGAGATAGAGATGGCAGAGGGAGACAGAGAGAGCGAGATAGAGAGAGACAGAGAGGGAAATAGTGAAAGGGAACAAAAGGAAAGACAGAGAGAAGCAGAGAGTTAGAGGGAAACCCAAAGAGTGACAGACAGAGAGAAATAAAAAGAAAGGCAGAGAGACAGACAGAGAAAGAAAGAGAGACAGAGACAGACAGAGCAACAGGGCGAGAAAGAGAGAGATAGACAGAAAAAGAACGAGAAGAATAGACAGAAAGACAGACAGAGAGAGAGAGAGAGAGAGAGACATAGAGAGGGAGATGATTAAGGGATAATTGATGCTGTAACGCTGTAATTTTCATAGAATGACCTCACTATTGCTTTTAATTTATGAAGATTTTAAAAAGTCAGTCTTTAAAAGTTGCAATAAAAAGCTACGATGGTGTAAACTGAGAGAGAGAGAGAGAGAGAGAGAGAGAGAGAGAGAGAGAGAGAGAGAATAAACACAGCAAATTTCTTTCTCACATTAAAAAAAAAAAAGAAAAAAAAAAAGAAAGCTCAGAGAGGCCGGGGGGGTCGAGAGTTTGTCTCTGCGTCTGAGTGTTTCCTGTTCCTCATTTTTCCGGGCCACGCTGTCTGCTTCTGAAACACGACACGCACCTCGAACTCCAACTCGAGACGGAGCCGAGGAACCCGAAGCCAAACTGAAGAGTTCAGAAGTCACACGGCGGAGAAACTTTTCTTTCGGAATCCTGCTTTGCCCTGGACATGAACCAGAAAAACTGCGAATTCCTCTGCCACATGCGTGAAAAAACGAAGAAGAAACACAAAGGAGGGGTGGGTGGGGTGGGGTGGGGTGGGGGGGGGGGCATAATCTCATACAGCTTGAAATCTCTTTGGATATTTTTAAAGCCTGGTTTCAAAAACATATTCACGGCTGGGAATTCAGTTCAGAGCTGGCACAGGATGATAGAAGGAGGACGGTGATTAGCGTGAAGAAAGTGTGTGTGTGTGTCTGTGTGTGTGTGTGTGTGTGTGTGTGTGTGTGTGTGAGATTTTCCATGAACACACTCGTCCGTATCTGACCCTGAAGCATGCAGTCGCATCTGTTGTGTAAGAGCATTGTTTCGTCAACATTCTTTACTAAGACGACAAACTAATCAGGGTTAGCGTTTCCTGCTAAAAGCCTCCAGACCACCGGGGGGCGCCGTGATTTTAAAACCAGATATGCAAAAAAAACAAAAAAAAAAAACAATTTACTATCATTCTATCATCAAAAAGCTTTACATATCAGGAAGTCCTGCAGCTCCCCCTTGTCATGTGAAAAGAACAGAATTTACGTAACTAAATTCGGTGACGTAAATAACATCGGAAGCTCACGAAGAAACGGCGATCATACGAACCGTTCGTATTTGTCCAACGTAAGCATTAAAAACGCAGAAGAGGCGAAACGGCAAGACGCCCAAAACATCAGTAAGAAATGACCGCTAATTAATTGGGTTTAGTCCGTTACTTTGTCCGCTTTATTACTTCTGCGTGCTGATGTAACCGAAATATAAAAAGTTAGTGGCTAGCTAGCATCTACAATTAAAAATGTTACGCTAACATAATTTTCTACAGGATTTTCGGAACTATAGAAACTCAGGTGATGAAGAGATGAGTTGAAATCCTTCACCATGCTAACCAGCCTAACGGCCTAACGGTCATTTTTCAGGTGCTATACGGAAATATTTTGGGGGGCGTGGCCGACGTTAGAACTAACTGAAAGTGATGCAGCTAATATATGACTATAGCTAGTATATAACTAGCTAATATGTAACGAATGTTAAAGTGCAATATAATATATTTTATTTAGTTTTATTCTTGGATTTATTTTATACTGTTGTATTTATTTTTATTTATGTTATTTATCCGTGCAGTTTGGTTGTTTAATCATTTCTGCGGAATAGTTCGCGATGCCCGTTGTCGAACGTGATGAATAAGCCACGATGAAGAAGAAGCGCTGAATAAAATAAAAGCTCTACATAATGTATTTTTAAAGTGGTTAGCTTTACAGGTTTATACATGAGATCGTCAGTCACGTATCAGGATGCGAACTGGGGAGATCGTAACTCTCGGAATGTTTCGTTATTATTGTTATCATTGTTATTGTCAGTTTCCCAAAAACCCCCAGCAGAACTCCGTCTCCTTCGTTATCTCAGGTGCAGTGATGTGACTCTCAGCAAGCAAACAGCGATAAACAGCGTCCAATAAAACACTCTTCATCCACGAGTAGAGCGTCGGGATAATTACCAGTTAGGGCAGCCACCAGCCGTGTGTGTGTGTGTGTGTGTGTGTGTGTGTGTGTGTGTGTGTGTGTGTGTGTGTGTGTGTGAGATGCGGGTTTCTAGCCGAGCAGCCAGACGTGTTGAACTATGTGTTAAATATCCAGAAAATTTTTAATCTAATGCTCGAGTCGTTCGCTGTCAGTTTTGTCAGATAATTATAAAGTCACCATGCCCCCCCCCCGCCCCCTCGCCCACCGTGACGCCCCCCCCCCCCCTTTTTGTGTCTCTCTAGGAACTAATTTCCACAACATGTAACTATAAACGTATAAAAAGTATGCTGTGCCATTTAATAAATAAAAAATTGTCAAGTTGCTGTGGTAGGTTGCTGTTATAGGAAATAATCAACTACAGGGTGGTAACTGTAACTCACACACACACACACACACACACACACACACACACACACACACACAGACACACACACACACACACTCAGAAACACACACACACACACAAAGAGTGCTTATTAGATGAGGTTTATTAGACTGTGCAGTGTGAAAGTGTGAAGCCCTGAGATTGAGTGTGTCAGTGTCAGGGAGGTGATGAGAGGCGGAGCCTGTTGCTAGGGGCGACTGATGGACAGGCGGAGTACTCGTTCTGTTCAGAGGTAATCGCTGAAGGAGAGATAGCTGACGTGAGAACAAAGCAAGTGAACTCCTTTTCTTTACGTCTTTTGTTTTCAGCTGTTCTTCTCGGCCTCAGTGTGGAACAGACACAAACATCTCTCCATTTTCATCTCTCCGTTCCTTCTTTATTTCTTTCTTTCTTTATTTCTTTATTTCTTTATTTCCTTCTATCTTCATTTCTGTCCTTTTCTTTAAAATGTTATTCTGTATGTTGATGAATAGCCGGTTCTGACGCCACTCAGATCAGTGTGTCACTAACACGTCTCTCGGTCCTGATTTTACACGTGTCAGGCTCTCAGGGTTGAGTTGCTATTCAGGGTTGAGTTGCTATTTGTGGTTGAGCTGTTATTCAGGATTGAGTTGTTATTCAGAGTTAAGTTGCTATTCAGGGTTGAGTTGCTATTCGGGGTCTCGCTGTTATTCAGGGTTGAGTTGTTATTCAGGGTTGAGTTGCTATTCGGGGTTGAGTTGCTATTCGGGGTTGAGTTGCTATTCAGGGTTGAGTTGTTATTTGTGGTTGAGCTGTTATTCAGGATAGAGTTGTTATTCAGGGTTGAGTTGTTATTCAGGATTGAATTGTTATTCAGGGTTGAGTTGCTATTCAGGGTTGAGTTGTTATTCAGGATTGAGTTGTTATTCAGGCTTGAGTTGTTATTCAGGATTGAGTTATTATTCAGGATTGAGTTATTATTCAGGGTTGAGTTGTTATTCAGGATTGAGTTGTTATTCAGGATTGAGTTATTATTCAGGATTGAGTTATTATTCAGGATTGAGTTGTTATTCAGGATTGAGTTGTTATTCAGGATTGAGTTGTTATTCAGGATTGAGTTGTTATTCAGGATTGAGTTGTTATTCAGGGTTGAGCTGTTATTTGTGGTCGAGTTGTTATTCAGGATTGAGTTATTATTCAGGGTTGAGCTGTTATTCAGGGTTGAATTGTTATTCAGGGTTGAGTTGCTATTTGGAGTCGAGTTGTTCAGGCCTTCAGGAGAAACGTCAGCACTGAGCAGGAACTGACTGGATGAAAGAACATCGTGTTCCAGGCGTGGTGACGAGTGAACAGAGATGATGCAAGCGTCTGATCTCGCTATCAGACTGCCATGCATCACTCAGAGAGACGGACAGAGAGAAAGATGTGTGTTAGACCACAGGGTTTCATCATGTGATTGTAAAACAAGTGTGTCGGAGCTGCAGCGCTCCTCGAGCATGTCTGTGATAAATAATCCTTTTATTTCAGTTCATTATTTACTAAAATATGCAAATAAAAAAGAAGAGACTCGGACTCTCTATAAGGAAAGGAAAAAAAAAAGAAGGAATATAAAGAAAGACAAAAATCTGTGATTTTAATTGATTAAAGTAAACAAAATAAAAGATTTTTATTAGATTTCTAAATAATAATATTAATATTTAAAAAAAGTGATTACAATAAAATGTCTGTAGCTTCCTAGAAAAGAAACAACGGAAAGCTAGAAACAAAGAGACGGACACAAAGAAAGGATTTTACAGAACATCAGAACCATCATCTCCATCATCCCTGATGCTTCCTCCATTAGGGAGCCTCGTCAGGTTGGTGTGTGGTAATAGCTCTCTCTGCGTGGCGTCCCCCCCGACCCCCTCGTCCCCCCCGACCCCCTCGACCCCTGCGGCCTGTACGGGCAGGAGGCAGGATGAAGTGCGTATACAGAAAGCCTGGGCTAATTGAGAGAAATGAAGAGGACAGATTGTTTTGGTGTCTCACCGGCATCGCAATTAGACCTGTCAATAGCCATTAGAGGCAGGACGGGCTTCGGACAACACCACTGTCACATCCGAATGATCAGTGTTTGTGAATCCTGTCAAAATCCACATCTGTCCTTCATCGTGATCTCAGCGTACAGATGGTGAGGGATGTTCACTAGCAGAGAAAGCAATTAGTACATATGAGCGACATTCTTATCAGGATTAGCTGCTAAGACATCGGTGTGTATAACGCTGACAGACTGTGGCCTGTAACACAGCTTTAAGCGCTAGTCAGATTCTGCTTTACAAAGCAGCGGTATAGCTAGCTGTCTGTGCATTCACGGATTTATTCCCCCATAATTCTTTAGGAAAATAATATCACCAAAGGAAGAATGTTAATTGTACCATAACACACCTTTCTTTCTTTCTTTCTTTCTTTCTTTCTTTCTTTCTTTCTTTCTTTCTTTCTTTCTTTCTTTCAGTGTGACAGTATAAGACCTGCAGTTACACTGTACGTAAATTAAAACCTAAAATAAACCTAAGGAACAAAAAAGCTAAAGAACAACAGTAGCACAACGTAATTCGTGTGTGTGTGTGTGTGTGTGTGTGTGTGTGTTCACTGTCAGGTGTGTGTGTGTTTGTGTGTGTGTTCAGTGTCAGGAGTGTGTGGGTGTGCGTGTGTGTGTTCAGTGTCAGGTGTGTGTGTGTGTGTGTGTGTGTTCACTGTCAGGTGTGTGTGTGTGTGTGTGTGTGTGTGTTCAGTGTCAGGTGTGTGTGTGTGTGTGTGTGTGTGTGTTCAGTGTCAGGTGTGTGTGTGTGTGTGTGTGTGTGTGTGTGTGTTCACTGTCAGGTGTGTGTGTGTGTGTGTGTGTGTGTGTTCAGTGTCAGGTGTGTGTGTGTGTGTGTGTGTGTGTGTGTGTGTTCACTGTCAGGTGTGTGTGTGTGTGTGTGTGTGTGTGTGTGTTCAGTGTCAGGTGTGTGTGTGTGTGTGTGTGTGTGTGTGTGTGTGTGTGTGTGTGTGTGTTCAGTGTCAGACGTGTGTGTGTGTGTGTGTGTGTGTGTGTGTGTGTGTGTGATTAGGAGCTGAAACAGCAGGACCAGGAACAGCGTACGTTTGCATGTTGTGTTATTTCTGGTGTTATTCCCAGATTGAATTAAATCCCGGATTAATCAGATGAGGAATTGTGTGAGCAGCACAAAACCCCAAATGAAATGACCCCTCCCCCTTTTCCCCCGCACTCCCAGCATGCCCTGCTGCACATCGTGCTGATTCAGCCGCGTGTTAATATACACCAACGCTGATTTCTCACAACCTGGTGAGTGAAAGAAGGAAAGATAGAACACGTTTACAAAGCAACGTAGAGAGGTGTTCTGTCAGGAGATAAAGAGAAATAAAATAATCCACAATCTAATCTAGAAAGGCTGTAATCTGGATTAATCCGGAGAATAAACGCAGCAGCGAGGTCAAAGGACTCATAAAAAATGTACAGATGAACTTTTATTTCATCATCTGCTGTTGAACTGATTGTTTTCTTTCTTTCTTTCGCATTTCACTTCATGTCCCAGTTCCTCATCTCCTGCTCCACAAGAACGCAACAGCAGACAAGAGACGTGTGTGTGTGCGTGTGTGTGTGTGTGTGTGTGTGTGTGTGTGTGTGTGTGTGTGTGTGTGTGTGTGTGTGTGTGTGTGTGTGTGTGTGTGTGTGTGTGTGTGTGTGTGTGTGTGGCACTGCTCCAGATTCCCTTCCAGCCAGCATACAGAAGTTTATATGTGGATCTACATAAGGTCAGAACCTCATGACCCTACTTGTGCTCTCTCTCTCTCTCTCTCTCTCTCCCCCACCCACACCCACACACACACACACACACACACACACACACACACATACACTCGGGTCAGTGCTGCCTGAGGGAGAGTCTACGCTGAGAAAAGTAAAGACGTGGTTATTGATTGTAAACAGTGTGTGTTGTATTCGTCTTCCTATGTTTTTTCTTTCCTTCTCATTCATTCTTTTATTATTTCATTGTCTCTTTCTTTTTCCTTTCTTTATTTCAGCCTTTTTTTTTTTTTTTTTTAATGATACACGTTTCAAAAACCTGAAGCCAGTATCACCCTTCAGTATTATGTTTTTGGTTTCTTTAATGGATTAATTTTTCACTCTTTCATATTCTCCTTTTCTTCTTCTTCTATCTATCCGTTTATTTTAAAACGACGCCGGCAGAACCACCTTTTAATATCATTTTTAGTTTTATTTAATGGATTTGTTTTTTCCCTCCTTCCTATCCGTCCGTCCGTCCGTCCGTCCGTCCGAGTCTCTTTTTATTTACAGGAACGTCGACACAAGCGTCTTCAGAAATGTAGAACTGCCTCCTTTCTTCCTCCTTCCTTACATTTTCTTTCTTCATTCATTTTAAATATTTATTTCCTTTTTTTTACATTCATTTTCTTTCTTTATTTCATTTTGTCTTTCTTTATTTCTTATTAATTTTAAAGCGATGCTGGCAGTGTCGCAATTTAATATTATATTAGCTTTATTTAATGGATTTGTTTTTTTACTTCTTTCTTTCTTTCCTTCTACTGTCCTTCTTGCTTTTTCTTTCCTTCATTTTTTTTTTATTAATGCATTCCTTTTTTTCTTCTTTATTATCTTTTTCTTTCTTTCTTTCTTTTGTTTCTGTTTCTTCTTTTCATTTTCATCTCATTCTTTCTTTCTTCTTTTCTAAAAAGATTTTTTTATTTTATTCTTTCTTTTCTTTATTTTTATTTAAAATGTCTCTTTCATTCTCTCTTACTTTTGCTCTATCTTTCTTTCTTTTTCTTTCCTTCATTTTCTAAATGTCTTTCTTTTATTAATATATTCCTTTTTAACATATTTTCTTCTTTATCATCTTTCTTTCTTTCTTTCTTTCTTTTTTTTGTTTTTCTTTCTTTTTATTTTCTTCATACAATTCTTTCTTTTTTACTTTTCTTTATTTTTATTTTAAAATAAAAAGTCTCTTGAAACTTTAACTAACTGACAAAAGTACAAAGAAAAGATATTCAGTGTTTTCACTGACCAACTTAATTGTGTTTTGTAAATATAAACAAATTTAGAATTTGATGCCTTCAACACAAAAAAAAAAGTTGGGACAGAGGCAAAATAAGACTGAAAAGTTTATAGAATATTCCAGTAATACCATTTTGGTGGATCAGGTTGATTAGTAACAGGGGAGGGGATCAGAATTGGGCATAAAAGGAGCACCCACCAAAAGCTCAGTCTTTGCAAGCAAGGATGGGTCGTGGCTCACCATTTTGTGCCAAACTTCGTGAAAGAATTGTCAGTCAGATCAAAAAGAACATTGCTCAGCACAAGATTGCAAAGAATTTAGGTCTTTCACCATCTACAGTGCATAATATTGTGAAAAGATTCAGGGAATCTCATTGTGTAGAGGGCGAGGCCAGAAACCGCTGTTGAATGTCCGTGACCTTTGACCCATCCGGCGGCATTGCCTGAGAAATCGTCATGGCCACATGGGCTCGGGAGTACTTCGGAAAACCGTTGTCACTTAACACACTCTGCCGCTACATCCTGAAATGCAACCCGAAACTCTATTATGCAAGGAGGAAGCCACACATCAACTCTATGCAGAAACGCCGGTGTGTTCTCTGGGCCCGAGCTCATCTCAGATGAACTGAAAGGCAGTGGAAACATGTGCTGTGGTCAGAGTCCAAGTTTCAGCTTGTTTTCAGGAAAAACGGATGTCCAGTTCTCCATGCCTCAGCAGTCCTAGTGTGTCCCATATTGGCAAGTGGACATAGTGTAGCTCCTGTGGCTCCAGTGGCGCAATTAGTTAGAGTGTGGTACTTATACAGCAGTATGTGTGAAGCCATGCTGAGGTTGTGAGTTCAAGCCTCACCTCGAGTATGAGTTTTATACAATGGATCAGATGACATAGTCAAGGGCCCAGTCTGAACTATCCAAGTTGATTCCTTGTTTAAAGGTTCCTCTCCTCTGGAGAACAGGAGATAAGTTTCACCTCGAGTTTTATGCAATGGTTTGGATGAAGTAGTCGAGTGCCTAATTTGATTTGTTCTAGTTGGTTCAATGGTAAAGGTTGAGTAGAACCCATTCACAATTTTTTCAGATGTTGTGTGGTGCAGCTGGTGAGTGCATGGTACTTGAAGAGCATTGCAGGTAACGCTATGCCAGAGTTGTTTGCGTGAGCCTCGCCTGGAGTGATTTGGGGGATTTGTCTCACATTGTGTGCAATTGTATTGCAATGATTTAGGTGGTGAATTTGTATGCCTAAGCTCAGCAGTCCTAGTGTGTCCCATATTGGCAAGTGGATAAAGCATAGTTTCTGTGGCTCCAGTGGCGCAATTGGTTAGCGCGCGGTACTTATACAGCAGTACATGTGAAGCCATGCCGAGGTTGTGAGTTCAAGCCTCACCTGGAGCATGAGTTTTATGCGATGCATTAGATGACATTGTCAAAGGCCCAGTCTGAACTATCCAAGTTGAGTCCTTGCTTACAGGTTGAGTATAACCGACACAAGTGGCATCATGGGAGATTTCCAGCTTCACTTGGAGCATGTGCTTATCCAGTGGTTTAGGTGACCAAGAGGAACACCTAATCTCAGCTCTCCCAGTGGTTTCCATGGTTAAAGCTTGAGTAGAACCAATGGAAATGGTTGTCAAGTGAGTTTTGTAGCTCCACTTCTGGAAATGTTAGTGCATGCTACAAAATATGAGCCTCACCTGGAGCATGAGTTTTACCTGGTAGGTAAGTAGAACCAAAGCAAATTGAAAGGGCAAGTGCAGCTGGTGAGTGCATGGTACTTGAAGTCACTTGTTCCTCTCCTCTGGAGAACAGGAGATCAGTTAGAGCTTTGAGTGGCCATGATGCCAGCTGGGGCGCTGGGAAGAAAGATTACAGTTTTATTCCCTGTGGACGTCCCCTCAAAACCCACCACCAGTTCTCCAAGTGATGTGTTTTATAAGTTCACATAACATGAGAGAGTGGAGAGATTGAGGAGAAAAACTGATGGGGAAAAGTAAAGTGAAAAGTGAAAATCCTGGAGGACTTCCTGTCCCTTCCTCCGTCATGCTGTAAGCGTTCCGTCTTTACTTCCTGTCCTCTTCATCGCTGGGTCTCTTTAGGCTTTGATGCTGCTTGAAACGACAGAAAGAGAATGAACAATGTGCTGAAAAAGATGTGTGTTTTTAATGTTTACTTTGCCAGCCGTTCAGGGATATCCCAGCATGCCTTTCACCTACCCTCAAACTCGTGGCCATGAACTGCCTTCTCGTTCGAGTCTTTTGTGGGTGGGGGTGGGGAGGGATTTGAGTATGAGACAATAGAAAGGCAGGAAGACTCTGATCACTATACGAGGTGATTAAATATAAGAAGCTTTTAGCCAGCATTAGTGATAGCTAATTTTTCCACACACTGCTCTGCTGCTCCACTGCTCTCCTCCCATGGGACTTCAGCATCATTAAACAAAGGAATTTATTTAACACTCCGCACTACACATCTGCACCATGTAGCGGAGGCATAAATCAATAAAGAAGCAGAATAAATTATGCTTACACTGCAATCTTTAGGAACTGCGCAATATATTTCACAATATATAATTTTAGATTTAATTAGAGTATAATCTGATTGAATTTTTGTATCCCATTATCCCCCCCCCCCAGTTTAACAGCAAGCGTTTGTTTTTATACACTACTGAAAATCCCCATCTTGAACGCTTCTACTCAAGAAAAACCTGGCAACCTCAGAGGCATGAACCACATTTAGGTTATTTTAATAAACTGAACTTGGACCTCAGAAAACTGACATAAACATCTACGTATACTGACTCTGAGTATGAGGAAATTTACACACGTAAACACTGACAACTTTTTGACTTAAGTATCTGACTCTGGCCCAATGTCAATGTCTTTTGATTGCAGAGACTTCAGATCTATCTATCTATCTATCTACAGTGGTCACCAACCATCTTCCTGGAAACGTACCTTCCTGCAGGTTTCATCTCCAACCAAAGTCTAACACACCTGTTTTAGTTGATCAAGAACTTCTTGAGGCAATGATTAGATGGTCAAGTGGGCACGGTTATGGTTGGAGCTAAAGTTATCAGGAAGGTAGATCTCTAGGAACTGGGTTGGTGACCACTGATCTACAGTATCTATCTATCTATCTGTCTGTCTGTCTGTCTGTCTAGCTATCTATTTTAGTACAAGTAGCCACCTGCATTTTCTAAATATTGTAGATCAGATCTTGGAGTTTGACCCTCAGTGTTCACAAGAGAACGAGGGAAAAGCTACAGAAAACCAGCCAAAAGTGCTGAGACATAAAGTTTAGAACCTCCCAGGAGAGAGCAAGAGCCAGAAACAAAGAAAAAAAAACCTGAAAAGAGAAAAGCATAAGAAATGCAGGAAATATCTTCTAGACAGCTCTTTAAAGCTGAGCAGAAGTCCCGCTAGACACAGTGGGTTCATGGAGAAGTCAAGGAAAGAGGAAGACAAAAGCAGGAGAAGAGAACCTGAGCCAAGGCCGAGCAAAAACGGGCTGTAATTATACAGGCGGAACATCTTCTCCCTTCAGAGAGGGCTTAAGTGCTGATCTTTTCTCACTCTCACTCTCTTTCCCAATCTCGCTTTCCCTTGGCTGAAGTACAGAAGGAGGATTAAAACTCAAACAGATGACACTTTCTCCCCGTGATGGTACTGTTAGAGCTCGACTCTCTTTAACGCCGTTCACAACTCCGGCATTTACCTTCCCGAATTCACTATTTACTCCAACACCTCCACAGCCGCCGTTTTTCCGGTTATATTAAAGACGAAGTCATTTCCACTCTTACAGAAAGGATTTAAAAGCTGCACTGATGTAAATGCCTCAATCCCCAATGAGGAGGGGATGAGCAATATTGACAATTACATCAATATTTATGCAGGGAAAGTTCCTCGTATTCAGACTCGGGTTACGCAGCTGCTTAAGCAGAATGTGAGCTCCATATTCAGGTTATTAAAATCAGTGTAGTGTAGTTCATGCTTCTGAGGTTGCCAGATTTTTTTTTGAGTAGAAGCGTCAGAGACGGGGATTTTTCAGTAGCGTGTAATCGCAAGAACTCATTTTTAAACATGGAAAAAAAGGGATAGAAAATGCGGACCGGACAAAGAAACGTTGTTTTTCTTTGCTGTCAAGTGCAATATGATGCAACATAACAGCAAGAGACAATTTAAAAATGAAAAATTAAAAGGTTAATACGATTATACTGTATATGAATGAGAAGACGGCGAGCATCGAAATCAATCTAATATAGTCTAGTATATATATATATATATATATATATATATATATATATATATATATATATATATATATATATATATATATATATATATG
>CM042563.1:1210000-1220000 GCA_023630585.1 Cranoglanis bouderius | reverse complement strand
ATGGTGCTGGAATGACACTGTAATGGTGCTGGAATGGCACTGGAATGGTGCTGGAATGACACTGTAATGGCAATGGAATGGCACTGTAATGGCATTGGAATGACACTGTAATGGTGCTGGAATGGCACTGTAATGGCATCGGGATGGCATTGGAATGACACTGTAATGGCACTGTAATGGCAATGGAATGGCATTGGAATGGCATTGGAATGACACTGGAATGGGACTGTAATGGCACTGTAATGGCAATGGAATGGCATTGGAATGGTATTGGAATGGCACTGTAATGGCATCGGAATGGCATCAGAATGGCATCGGAATGACACTGTAATGGCATCGGAATGGCATCAGAATGGCATTGGAATGACACTGTAATGGCATCGGAATGGCATCGGAATGGCATCAGAATGGCATTGGAATGGCACTGTAATGGCATCGTAATGGCATCGTAATGGCATTGTAATGACACTGGAATGGGACTGTAATGGCACTGTAATGGCAATGGAATGGCATTGGAATGGCACTGTAATGGCATCGTAATGGCATTGGAATGGCACTGTAATGGCAATGGAATGGCATTGGAATGGCACTGTAATGGCAATGGAATGGCATTGGAATGGCATTGGAATGGGACTGGAATGGCAATGGAATGGCATTGGAATGGCACTGTAATGGCAATGGAATGGCATTGGAATGGCATTGGAATGGGACTGTAATGGGACTGTAATGGCAATGGAATGGCATTGGAATGGCATTGGAATGGGACTGTAATGGGACTGTAATGGCAGTGGAATGGCATTGGAATGACACTGTAATGGGACTGTAATGGCAGTGGAATGGCACTGTAATGGGACTGTAATGGCAGTGGAATGGCATTGGAATGGCATTGGAATGACACTGTAATGGTGCTGGAATGGGATTTTGCTGCTGTTTGTCCATCTCCTCTCTACCTGAGGAGAGCAAGCGTTTGTGGACAGAAATTGAGAGTTTATTCATTTATTCTTTACACAGATAGCCTGGAGAACGTGAGATGGGGAGGATAGACGGAGTGTTATCTTTTTTCTGCCAGATTTAACAAGATGCTATCTCTCACTGTACAGCTGTTCTGACACATTTTATAGTGCATTACTGAGATGGAAGATGAAAAGGATAGAAAAACCCCCCCAGATAACACACTTTCCTTCTTTCAGGGAGAGCGGAGATGAAGTTGAGGTGCTGCTGTACATATACATGTTCGAGTATCTCAGTGAGACAGAGGAGAAGAGTGTGTGTGTGTGTGTGTGTGTGTGTGTGTCTGTTGGGGTCTGATCATGACTTATTCATCACCCGTCCTCCGGCTGTTGGATATGTTTCAGCTGGAGTCAGACGGGTGTTTATGTGGGTGGAGGACAAGAAAAATATTCACTCTGTGGGTGTAAATCAATCCATAAATCAGATTATTGTTATTTATTATTTTTTCAGATCACCCTGTTTTTATTTTTGTCAATTAAATTTGAATCCCACAACTGTTAGAGAACCTTTAACCCTCAACCTTTAACCCGTAACTGCTCAGATCTGGACTGAACTCTGTCTCACTTTTTCTTTTTTTTTTTTGAGAAACTTCTATGCTGTTTTAAAATCTACATAATTTTTTTCCCATTTATTTAATTAATTTATTTTTTATGATATGAAACCAGATATCAGAGCTTATACTGCCTTAAAACATTGTACTGCATGAGATTTGACATATTTTCTGATCCAATTCACTGATTGGATATTTACAGTATGAGGGTATGAGATATGACAGCACCACCATCTTTAAAAAAAAATAAATAAAAAAATCTATTAAAAATAATAATAATAATAATAATATTAATAATAATAATAATAATAATAATAATAATAATAATAATAATAATAATAATAATAATATTGTTTAATTTAATTTATATAGTGCCATTCTCACACCCAAGCTCACTTTACAATTGCGTGGTGTGTATTGGGGGGGTGTTATGTGGTGTGTGTTACATGGTATGTGTTATGTGTTGTGTGTTATGTGTTGTGTGTTACGTGGTATGTGTTACGTGGTGTGTGTTATGTGTTGTGTGTTACGTGGTATGTGTTACGTGGTGTGTGTTATGTGTTGTGTGTTACGTGGTATGTGTTACGTGGTGTGTGTGTGTCTGTAGCAGCCAGAGAAAAGAAATTAAAAATGGCAGCTTTGGCACTGCGGCACAACTGCCTGCCAAACCCAAAACACACGGCCGTGCCAGTGAGGGAGCCTGAGCTCCCCTACGTTTACCCCCAAACACACACTCACACACACACACACACAAACACACACAAACACACACTCACACACACCAGCCAGCCAAATGTCCAGTGAAAGAGGTGATGAGATGGTAATAGGTAATGTGGAGGAACAGATCCACGTTTAAACTGAGAACAAAGCTGTGGTGTTTACAGGGAGACAAAAATGATCCGAGAGAGAGAGAGGGGAGAGACAGATGCAGAAAAGAAAGACAGATGCAGAAGAGAGAGAGAGAGAGAGAGAGAGAGAGAGAGAGAGAGAGAGAGAGAGAGAGAGAGAGAGAGAGAGAGAGAGACTTTGACTTTTAAGGTATCTTTTTATTTACTCAGTACAAAACAGAGACCTATATTTTTATGGGAACATAAATACAAATATGGATCTCATCATAAAATGTGTATAAATTTTCATGAGAAAATTGAAACAAATAAATAAGAGAATAAACACGATAAAAATAGAATTTAAATGAAAAATAAATATAAAATATAGTTCCATAATACCATTTATCAATCAAATAGGAAACAGCGCTTCAGATGTTTAGTTTAAAACCCTCATCATCAGGTTCACATATAAGATCAACACCCCAAACATAGAAAAATGAGTTCATGTCTTTCACAAGTTGATAAAAAAACATATTCTATAGTTAACCTCTTCTTTATAAAACCCTTCACCATTATTACTGGATCAACTCCTCCTCTTCCTTCTACTTTATTCCTCCTTGTGCACCATATCACCAGCTTTTCAACACCATATAAAAAGTTAAGTAAAACCACTTTTCGTTTGTTTTTCACACAGTATTTTAGACCAAAATGACAACTAGTGACCTCTAATAACCTCTACTGTCCTCTAATGACATCTAGTGACCTCTAATAACCTCTAGTGACCTCTAATAACCTCTAGTGACCTCTAATAATCTCTAGTGACCTCTAATAACCTCTAGTGACCTCTAATAGCCTCTAGTAATCTCTAATGACAACTAGTGACCTCTAATAACCTCTAGTGTCCTCTAATAACCTCTACTGTCCTCTAATGACATCTAGTGACCTCTAATAACCTCTAGTGACCTCTAATAACCTCTAGTGACCTCTAATAATCTCTAGTGACCTCTAATAACCTCTAGTGACCTCTAATAGCCTCTAGTAACCTCTAATGACAACTAGTGACCTCTAATAACCTCTAGTAACCTCTAATGACATCTAGTGACCAGTAATGACCTCTAGTGACCTCTAATGACCTCTAGTGACCACTAATAAACTCTAGTGACCTCTAATAATCTCTAGTGTCCCCTAATGACATCTAGTGACCACTAATAACCTCAAGAGACCAATAATGACCTCTAGTGACCACTAATGACATCTAGTGACCACTAATGACCTCTAGTGACCTCTAATGACCAGAAATGACATCTAGTGTTCAATATGGACCTCTAATGAGATCCAATACCATCTAGTAACCTCTAATAACCTCTGGTGACCTATAATAACCTCTAATAACTTCTAGTGACCCCAAGTGATCACTAATAACCTTGTGACCTCTTATCGTGTATGATTTCTAGTGACCTCTAATGACATTTATTGACCATGAATGTCCTTAAATAGTGTCTATTGACCTTTAATAACCTCCAATAGCATCTAATCACCAATAACGGACTTTAATGAACTCAAGTGACATCGATTGACCTCTAATTTAAGTATAGAATGGGTGTGCTCTTATATAAACACTGCGTTGTGTTATGTCTTGTCTTACAGAAAGTTACTCTCTCACCTCTCGACACAGTGACACAGTGCAGAGGTCTGGACTTCCTGTGTCTGGCCTGCATCACTGTCCTTCAGATTCCCTAATCTCATCCTGAATTGTAATGGAGTGAGCACAGGACAGCGAATCAGATTAAGCCTTTGGGTCATGTCTGCTTATGTGGTAGGTGTGTGTGTGTGTGTGTGTGTGTGTGTGTGTGTGTGTGTTGTCTCCCAGTGTGGCCTTGACAAGTGTGGCTCTCTGTGTGAAGCTGAGTCATTGATTTGTTTTTCTACTACAACAGAATGACCACTGGACATCTTCTCACATCCTCTCACATCTCTCTACTGTTCATCAATGCTGCACTGGAGAACACACACACACACACACACACACACACACACACACACACACACACACACACACACACAAACAAAGACATAGTTACATGGTAAAAACAGTTTAGAGTTAATTCGATGAAGCAGAGTTACTGATACCACCCTGGAGTTGATTATTTTCTTATAACAGCACGTTTCCAAGTGTTTTATTCCTCTTATACCACAGCAACTTGTCAACAATTACAATTTTTATTTATTAAAAAACATCACACGTCATACTTTTTATCCGTTTATAGTTGCATTTAATGCTGCAAGACAGGTTAGTTCCTGTTCTCACTTACATTATAGCAGCTATAAACAGTCGTTCCTTCACCAGCCTCTCTTTATTCTCTCTCTTGAAGTTAATAACACACACAAAAAAAAAACGCAACTTGTTGTTTGTTACCTAGAAACTGCAAAAAAAAAAAAAAAAAAAAAAAAAAAAAGTGTAAACTCCTCTGTTCTGAAGACTTGAAGTTCCAGCTTTTCCTCTGACTCTTACAAAGAGCTAACACCGGAGACTCCTTCCGTAACGGTTAAATAAACATCTCCTTACAGATCGATGTTTTTAAAAAAAAAAATCCATTTATTATAATCGGAGCGTCCCATGTACGAGTCCCTGTGACCGAGCTGTTACTATAGAAACGATAACGTATTAGAACGAGTGCATTAATATAAACCTGCGCTGCTGTCAGAGCTGCTGTTACAGAGCATTAATCAACACCTTCTGACCAATCAGAATCCAGAACTCAACAGCGGCGTGGTGGAACAGTCGATGTGAACGGACCTCGAGTAACTTTTCCTCTGAGGCCTGTTTTCTAAAATCAGTGTGTATTGTACTCTGTGTGGATCTGACCATTGATCTGTTTTTCAAATCCAACAGCATGAGCCCGAACATCCTTTCACATCCCTCTAAAGCCTGCCAATACTGCACACACACACACACACACACACACACACACACTGCTCTTGGCAGTCAGCAGGATAGCTGTGTGTGTGTGAAGGTACCTCGCTGTGAGATGCAGTCGCCCCACATGCTCTTCACAAGCTTCTGCTACGTGACATTTCAGTGTATTTGGAGGACTTGTTTTATAGAAAATTTCAGTCCATATCACAGCGATGTATAAAAAAAATAATAATAATTGCATTATTTTCTGACGGTTTTTGCATAACGAGATGAGGTTGTGTGTAACGTGTGTGTAACGTGTGTGTAACGTGTGTGTAATATGTGTGTAATGTGACCTTTATTGCAAATCTTCACGCAAGTCACACGCTGTAATTTCCTCTCCTCAAGCAGCGTCTTTTTCTCCACAAAAGACGGAGTTTATCATATTTAACCCTTCGATAGCTTTACGGCTGAGCTTTTTAATTCGTTTATATTACATTCCAATATACCGGAAGTCCCTCTGCGAGACAAAAGGTATTCATTTATATATTAAAATTACTATTCATTATTTTTTAAAATAGACTTTCAGCATTAAATATAAGAAAACATGCATTAACTCATATCTCAGGCAACAATGTTATTTGTTTTTACAAGGTTTCATGGTCGCATTTTCCTTTCAAAGGGGTAATGAAAGTAATAGGGTTGAGTTGTTTTTTTTAAACATGAAATTAACAAATACATAAAACGTGATTAAGTAGCATTCATGCTAACGATGCTAATGATTTACTTCGAATTTATTGATTTGTTTTTTCTTAATAATTTACTTGCAATCAGAACGTGCATAAACAAGGTTTGTATTCAAGGTAACCTCATCAGTCTATATTATAATCAAACAATATCAGTGACAAAAATAACAAGAGTACTTCATTTCCTTCTTACCACTTCCTGCTCGACATTCGACTTTGCATTAATGTCCAAATAAATTCATGAAGTACATGAAAGCAGGATGAGTTCCCCAGAGGAACCCTTAAAGGTTCTGTGTAGAATCTTACAGCCCAGAGCTTCCTTTCAGAAAAGGTTCCAAGTCGAAACCACGACCTTCGTTCACTCCAACAAGTAGGCTACACTCAGTGTTCGTTCACGTACACGGCGTTTAGTGCGTTTGAACATTGGAACGTTCTGGAACGTCTGGAACGTTCTCCTCATGGTGCGGTTCTTCAAGCAGGTGAGAACACAGGAGTCCCACTCTGAGTGAGGGTTTGTCGGTTTCGCTTCCAGCTGAACTCTAGTGAGAAAGCGATTCGACTCTGAATCGACTCACCTGCAGGAAGCGAATCAGTCGGGAACGCTGTGTGTTTTGGGTTGCAAAATTTTTTTTTTTTGAACTGAGCCATGAAGTTTTGCAAACTTTCCAAAAGTTCTGGAGATTTGAACGAACAAAAAGAGAAAAGAAAAAACACTGGATGTAAAACACGAAATGTTTTAAACAAGTTATTCGTAGAATTATGGAGTCATTTATTGAGCACGTTGCCGTATTTCTGAGTTTTATGAGGATGTTTTCAGTGCTTCATGCACATCAGACAAGATTTTTTTTTCAGTAGAAATTAACGTGAAAACGAGCGATCTTTGCAATATTGCGATATTAATTACGAGCAGGGTGAAACCAATCCATAAAAGCAAACGAACCAAGAGAATTTCACTGTGATTCAGATTCAGCACACAGACTAACGGACCTTAAAATTAAGGTTCAATTAATTAAAGTGTTGAAAGCGTCATTAATCTTCACATAGAGTTGAATATCGAAGGTTGTCCGTGCATTAATACATGTGTAGAACTCCAAAAAAAACGATCCTGAAATGATTATTTTTTTGGATGTTACAGGAGTGAAGCACCTCATCCTGATCATAACTAGTTATAACTTCATACAAGTTGACTTGCTGCCGATGTTTATACATTTACAACCATGTCGAATGTATTTTAGCAATATATCTCTTCATAACATAGCACAACGACCCAAAGCCATGAAGATTGCTGGCTCTGCAAGATCTTTAAAGCTATCTTGATTGGAAAAGTTGTCATTTCACAGACGTCAATAATGCGCACGCGTCCCTCTCCTGCGATTCCGTCCGCCGAGAGCAGAGCAATTTAACACGCCACCGCTGCGCTCCGAACAAATCGATCCGATTCTCCTCACGCTGTAATCTGTAATCGGCTTCGTCTGCATTTACGGCGCTCAGAGTCGGATGATCCGTCGTCCATCTTCCTCCGGGTCCGAGACCCAGGTCACACAGGAAGTTCGGTCGGGGTATGAAGACGTGTTTTCCCTCGACATGCTCGACATTAAGGCTCATGAATATTCTGCTCTGATTAGCATAGCGTTTGCATTTTGGCCTCCTCACCTTTCAGGAATCATGAATCTTTCATCACCCGGTCTTCCCTGAGCAAACTGCACCACAGAGCGTCCATACCTCTCTTTAATTACTCTGAAATGTAATTATTCATGTAAATATCTGCTTTTCCCACGGCTAGCGAGTGGAGCTCGGGGTGTTTGCGCCGCGAGCCGGGAGGAAGTGTTGACACGTTTTTTTTTATTATGCGAAATAACGAAGGTCGTCTCAAGAACCTGCCCGTGTTTGTTTGTTCACACACAGTGTCTCTGAAGTCTAATTGATTTTCCTTTAATTAACTGTATTCAAACTGAGGAGAAGTGAAAAGGAGGTCAGGATGGAACTTCCTGAAAGGAGAACGACGGACTGGTGATATTTCTTCTACTAGCGCTTCTTCTGGTGCGTTTTCTTCTTCTTTACTCATTTGAGTCTTTTTAGGAAATTTTATTTAAATCAAAACACTTGCTTGGACATTTGTTCAATTTGGAACCCTTAAGGGCTCTTCGGTTGTGCCTCTAGTTGGTCCTGATACCTAGTACTTCTTAGCCTTTATTTATTTATTTATTTATTTTACTTTAGAACTTAAGCCTTGATGATATTAAACCAATGTTGATCTATAATTGGTTACTGGTTCTTTGCTTGTCCCTCTGGAGGAACCCTAAAAGCTATTTAGAACCCTACAACACAGCCTTTCCATATGATCAAAGGTTGCTTACAAGTTGAGGATGTTTTAGGAAGCTAAGAACCCGTAATTATTCAAAAAGCTTTGAAGAACCATTTTTTTCTACCAAGTACCAAAATAACTAAATGGTAAACCTCTAAGAGGTACTACGTATTTAGAACAAAACTATGAACAATAATGTGGAGTTTGTACCACACACTTAACCATTTAATAAAAAAGGTTTCTTCAAGGGTAATCTAACTGTTGATTAAATAAATAAAGGATCTTATCCTCTTGGAAATGTCCTTTGTGGAACCCTGACAAGTTCTAGATAATTTGAAGAAGAAAAAAAACTAATAATAATTGAGCATTTTCAGAACATTCTTACCCAGTGAATACGTACATTACAAGAACAGGGTTCTTCGAGGGTTCTTTAAGGGCTCAATGGATAATTAAGGGATTGTAGCCAAAAAAAACTGGGAGTTTCTTGCACATTCCTACCCAGTTAATGCATAAACACTTCGTTGTCATGTTTTGGTGTCTGACCCTTGACCTTTATGTCATGTCCGCTTCCTTGCATGCCGCAGAAACACTTGTACACAATGCATAGCCATCAAGTAGTAAATACAGGAAACGGCATCGCAATAAATTCTGCCATCTTGGATTTCCGAAGATCACGTGACAGTTGTACAGCGCGGGTTTTCAAGCTACTTTATCTTCATTGAGAGTACAACACGAAAACGGCATTTTCAGATTGATCCACATTGGAGAAAAAGATGCGTTTTTGTGACTCGAGTGTGTTTCTTGTTAGCCTCAGATTACTGATCTGGGATCAGTCTTTTCCCTTTCCTACCTTCCTGAATGCAGTCATCATGGACAGAGGAAGCTGATCCTATATCAGAAACTTTTGATAAGATCAGCTCTTTCTATTTGAATAGATTCATTTTTAAAAAAATTTTTTATACCTGCTGAACCTAAACACTGAGAACAGTCTCTGGAGTTTGTGGGTCTGAGGAATTGTTTACGAGAATATTACCTTTGATATCTCCAGGTAGTGAAGAGAAAACTATCCAGCAGCCATTTTGTAGCAATCGTTCTCCTGTAGATTGGTTTTCACAGCTGACCAAAAGTGACCATTATATTCATTTTCATCCAGAATGATCCAATACCACCTCCAATTATTCAGGATCCACTACCGAGAGCGGAGTCTGAGATGAAGGAGAAAAACATATCAGCATTGTGTTTTTGCCCTTTGACCTCATCGTTTTGGTATCGTATAGCTGCTGATGAAGCGGAATGAGCCACAGGGTCTGTTTTAAATCTGAAATTCACAGTTTGGTGAGCAGTCAGAGTCTGCAGAGAGTGAGCTCAAACAGTACTGACCTCTAAAATAAAGCAGAAACACAAAGTACCGAAGATCTTCACTTTATCTGATTAATTCATTACAGATTAAAAGTGTTATAAAGTCTCCTACATTCTGCACAAACATTATGATTTCATGACCTTGATTTAGTGTCTCATGGCTTCATTAACTTGAGCACAGGTAACTCCTGAAGCACCATATAAAAAAAACAATGCAAAATAATAGTCTGTGCTGGATCAAGTGCTATTCTATGCACTGCTGAATAGTGTGGAAGCCATTTTGTTCATTTAATCCAGTGATTAATG
>CM042563.1:1175000-1202500 GCA_023630585.1 Cranoglanis bouderius | reverse complement strand
AAACGCTCCCCTTTTAAACATGGGGGGGGGAAGTCAGGGATAGAAAATGCGGACTGAAGAAGGAAATATCGTTTTCTTTCTCTTTTGCTGTTAAATGTAATAAGATGTAACGTATAAACGAGACACTTAAAGATTTCAAACTGAAAAATAAAGTAGAGTGAAGATGGCGAGCACTGAAATAAACATCAGCACACACCTTACACCACACTGGTTATGTCACAGTGGCTACCGAAGTCTGTAGATACGTCTGTGTTCTGAATACTGACGTGTGTCATTTCGGTATTAAATCCTCACCACTCGATGAAGTATTTAGGATCGCAGCAAGTCTGTCAGGGAGAATCGGTGGGAAAAGACGGCAGTAGCAGTAGACGGAATGATCATCCACGTGTACTGCACTCCACGTCTCGTCCTGCTCTGTGACCCTCTCCAGACCCGGATTGGTAACGAGTCCAGGTGAAATCAAACTTAATGTCTTTTTCATGTCTGGCAGGTTTTTACTGCACCTCGGTACATCAAACACGCCACGTCTCACCGAGTCTATGAACTTTATACGTTTAATTTCCAGTTCCGTCCCCCTCCCGGTGCTTTACTGCGTACTCACCCCGTCCCGATTTGCCTAAAAGCATCGAGGTCATGTCATATTAATAACAATCTACTGACGCAGGAGTGTAATGCAGTGATGTGTGTGTGTGTGTGTGTGTGTGTGTGTGTTTCTGAGAATCCGTGTGTTAAGAGCCAGGCAGGTTCACCAGCACCGAGAATGATGAATATTTGAGTCGACCCGAGAGTTTTAAACATCCTGCTAATGGAGAGGAAACCCATTTTAACATATGCAGCTCCAGATCCGAGTGTGTAATAGAATATGTAACAGACTGGTGCAAATTTCTGTTACAGCGATCGCCTGAGCAAGAATTAAATTTGCGGCGTGCGAAGTTCTACATTTCTGCCGATGTGATAAATTGGTGATGCACCGTAATCTAATAAGAAGTTGAAGGCAAAGAGGCTTCATGCTGCAAATGAAACGCACATTTTATAACTGCATCAAGTATAAAGTGGCCCAACTTTTCATTTTAACATCGACGCTTCAGGAAAGTTGCCAAATCAGATGCATTTGAAACGCTTTTTCACCATTTAATATGCAAATTTATTAAAGAATGTTGCCTTAAAGTACACGCGGTGAACGAGCGTAGCAAAGCGTAACAGTGTATCAGAATATTGTACTAAAACTTGAAACACATTTTCTATATGATGTTTCAGTGTGTAGTGAAATGGTGAAACGGTGAAATGGTGAAACGGTGCTGTGCATCAATACTGTATAGTGAAGCAGTGAATTGGAACATCATAGCAACAACGTTGTAAAGAAACAATGCAACTGTGTAGTGAAACAGTGAAACATAGTGATACAGTGTATTGAAACAGTGTAACGATGTAGTTTCACAGCGTATCGGTGTAGTTTCACAGTATAACGGTGCAGTTTCACAGCGTATCGGTGTAGTTTCACAGCATAATGGTGTAGTTTCACAACGTAACGGTGTAGTTTCACAACGTAACGGTGTAGTTTCACAGCGTATCGGTGTAGTTTCACAGTATAACGGTGCAGTTTCACAGCGTATCGGTGTAGTTTCACAGCGTGACGGTGTAGTTTCACAGCGTGGCGGTGTAGTCTCACAGCGTGGCGGTGTAGTCTCACAGCGTGGCGGTGTAGTCCCACAGCGTGGCGGTGTAGTCCCACAGCGTGGCGGTGTAGTCTCACAGCGTGGCGGTGTAGTCTCACAGCGTGGCGGTGTAGTCCCACAGCGTGGCGGTGTAGTCCCACAGCGTGGCGGTGTAGTCCCACAGCGTGGCGGTGTAGTCCCACAGCGTGGCGGTGTAGTCCCACAGCGTGGCGGTGTAGTTCCACAGCGTGGCGGTGTAGTTTCACAGCGCTAGTGCACAACTCATTTTCATCACTCTGCACACCTTCACTTCCAAATGATTTCTGGACGTTTCCCCCCCGATGTTGCATTTCTAACCATTTCTACACAGAGATGTTGTAAGTTGTAATTGTATAACGTACAAATCAACCCAGTGTTTGTTGTTTATTTTTGGAAAGCCAAGCTGAATGTTGGGGATCTTGGCAGTGTGTGCAGGGAATTTACTAAATCTAATCACTCGTTCCTTGTTGCCGTCTCCAGAGCCTCCACAGATGAACTTGACTAGGAAGTGAACAGTCGCTTGTGTAAACGCAGGATCGGTGTTTATGAAAATACCTTTTAAACCTGGAGGACGCTGTTTGAGGAAAAAAAAACGAACGTTGCACCTTGAAATAAAGTTTTGTGGTGTTATTGTCTATAATAATCCTCTTAGCAGTGTGGCATTACATGTTTGAGTTCAGTGATTAATTGTACGTATTGATCCCACACCAGGATTTACGCTGTGCTGGTGTTTTATTTAATAAAATAAAAATTCTTTCTCGTGTGGGTTCCTGTATCCCGTCAGCGTGTCAGAACCTCGGCTGTGGTCGGCTCTGGCGATGCCCTCTGGTGCTCACGTTCCATCTAAAACCCCATTAATCTTCCGAGGAGATGTTTGACCTTTCAGACTCATTAAGACGGTGAACCTCGCGCGTGCCCGATTGCGTGATATTGAACCCCGCTGACACGCCGCCCCCACCTCAACCATGTTATCGCCGTGACAACAGGAGGGATGTTCCTCTGACTGGGCCGCTTTGACCGATGACCTGGAAAATTGCCCGACCTTTTAAAGTGCAGTTTCTCAGTGATGAATAAATACATAAATTGTAGGTTTAGGCTCGATCACTTTACTGCCCCCTGCTGAGTTCAGCCGTATGTCTTTTTGGAGTGTGTGTGTGTGTGTGTGTGTGTGTGTGTGTGTGTGTGTGTGTGTGTGTGTGTGTGTGTGTGTGTGTGTGTGTGTGTGTGTGTGTGTGTGTGTGTGTGAAGGCCGATTTATACTCCTGCGCTAACTGCAATCCCTCCTTTAAAAAAATCTTCACTCAAGATATTACAGTACTGAATCCACTCCTAAGACGCAACCTGGGTTTAATTAGTTAGTGAAATTACTCGTGGTTGGGTTTGGAGGGTGTGTAAACTTTTGCTCCTGGTGCTATCATTGCTGTTGTTGCAGTTTGGGGTAGAACTTGGAAAATACTGTACTATAGTGTCTTTTTTTTTAACATTGCAGACAAACCCATAGCATAACTTTTAACAGTTAGCATCTTGCCTTATTAGACTTTACTGCACTGAAGGCTAATGATGGATAGCGCTGAGTCTCAGTAGATAATAACCATAAAAATAATAATTAATTATAATAAATTTGATCACAGTTTTTATTTGATGGTTTTTTCCCCCCCTATAAAAGTGTAATTTTTAAAATTTAAAAAATATTTAAGATGCTTTTTGTTGACCAGATTTTTATTCAGCTTCCATCCAAGAAATCCACGATGGATAGAAACAAAACAAATAATAAAGCAGCTTGAATAACAGATTTATTACTTAATACCCCTACAGTATAGCAGGAAATACAATTACATAATAATAATTACATAAGTGTGTGTGTGTGTGTGTGTGTGTGTGTGTGTGTGTGTGTGTGTTGTAGTCTGAATGATATCATGCAGATTGTGGGATCAGGAGCTTTGACATGTTTCTGTCACTGGCTGCATTTCAGGCTCTGCAATCAGCATGTGAAGTAAAAGTGTGTGTTCACCCTGATTGCAATCAAATATACCCCGTGTGTGTGTGTGTGTGTGTGTGTGTGTGTGTGTGTGTGTGTGTGTACCATATTTGGTAAAATACAGTCAGTGTTCTGACTCAGCCCATTATAATGGTGTTAATTAAGATGCAGTGTGAACACATGGCTTGTTATTCATGTCCATAAAGTCACCACAGGAGCTCCTTAATCTGCGACCTGGCACCACTGCCTGCCAAAATCCATTCCAAAACTCATTTCACCCAAAATTTAATTTCTCATAGCAGACCGGACACCGAGGCGGATTCAGATGAGTTACAAATAAAGCACTCGTAATTCCTATAGCACTCACGTCCCCAAGTGTTTTATTCCTCTTGTACTACGGCTAATTTGCAAAAGATTACAATTATTATTTAAATAACATCATACCTTTTTAAAAACAAACAAAAAAATCCATTTACTGCTACATATAACGCCGTGAAACGAGTCAGTTCCTGTCCTCACTTCCGTTATAGCAGGACACTGGAGACTCCTTCCATCGATGTTAAGTAAGCTTCTCTTTACAGAAAATTTCACCATATCAACGGTCCCTGTGGATGAGCTGTTGCTATAGAAACGATAACGTATTAGAATCGAGCGCGCCAATGTAAACCTGTGACGTAATCAACACCGTCTGACCAATCAGAGCTGTGGGATAGTCGGTATCATTCTGTAGATGTTTTATGTGGGTAATTTGAAGCAGATAGTTACAGTTTGTTTTCCTAAGAGTGTTGCATGTAAGTACACTTTACACTGACAATCTGCTGAACGTACTGTACGTTGGACTTAAAATTTTCGGCTTGGTTCACTTTATCTCTTTTTTGCGTTCTGTGTTGCCGTGAAGCATGCACGTTTTTGGAAGCAGTAGGTCCATGAATCTAAATATCGTGAACATGCCAATTCCATCATAAAAGGTCCACCTGGGAAAGCAGGATCCCCAGGCATTGGTGGAGAATCCCTCAGATGGTTCGTCCTTTCTCCAAATCGCATCATGCTTGCTTTATCTTCCTCTGCTCGTCCCCTGACCGATCTCGGAACAGCTCTTGGTGACCTCGGACACGCTGTTGCTGTCGCTTCTCTGAATCCCGGAGAGGATTTTCGACGGACCGCGTGCCGTCCAGAGGGCTCGATCGGTTCAGAGAAAGCAGAGACACTCCGATAGATCTTGATCTCGATGCAGCCTCAGAATTCCTCGGTTCCTCGTGTGATCAGAGTTAATTAACGAGTAAATAGTGAGATTTGATCTGAAATTTAGATGGTAAAGTGCCGACGCTGCAGGAAGGTACTTCAACGATTAATGCAAACTCTTGCTTCCTTGCCTTGTCATTCTTTTCTCCGACTTTACTGACGAACAGTTTTAAGCATTCCTCCATGGAACTGTAATCTCTTGTCATTCCCCAGTCGTGCTGTTCCATACCGTTTCCTCTCTGATTGTTTATTTGCTCATCGCCGAGGCCGATAATGGATCAGCATTAATCCATTTAAAGCCTCGTTTAATAAAAACCCGTCGAGAATGAATTGGACTGATTATTCTGACTGGCTGCTAAATGGCTCCCTTCCACTCGCTCCTCATTTCCATGTTAAAGTCCTACAGCACTGGGACTGATAGTGGAGACCTGATGAGCAGGATGAGAGCGTAGAGTCGACTCCTGAGACGTGGTAAAGACAAAGGTCACGTCTCACCGCGAACGGTTTCTCGGTCGATCCTTCATTCTCCGTATCCTCGGTGCTCGATATGCTCAATACCTCATCTCTGTACCAAACCTTCCTGACCTTGTCTCCTGCCCAAGGTTGACGTTCATCTTCCACCTCAATGACTTCCTCCAAAGTGTGCTATTGATTTCATCCTTTATGTTAAGGTAAAAGGTCACCAAAGGTCATGACGAGGTGCTCCTATCAATCAGGAGGTCTTAGGAGTTCAGCTCTGGGGAGTTAAGAACGCTGAAAGCCGATCGCAAACATTTGCATTATACAGTGTCTTTATTCATTTTATGGGTCGTTTTATTGAACTGCAAGTGAAGCAGAATCAAATCTAAGCTCAGGGTTGAGTGCTTTTAGCGCAAGAGACCAAAAGTGGGATTTAAACCAGACAACACTGCTGAGAAAAAGTCCCCAATTATGTTATATTTTTATGCATAACCCCAGCCCAGTGAAGCTCCTCTTGACTTGTTCTTGTTGTCTTTCGAGCTTAATTTCTTCTCAGTTCTTTGTGTGAAAGTGATGATATTGATTTTCCATCAAACGAACACTTTGGGCTAATGAATGAACCTCGGTTTGTCAATCCGGACCCTTTTCTTTTGTCACAAAACTTCCGTGTATATTGATGGACAAAGCTCGATAGTCCGTCTTGCCTCCTGGTTGCTTTTTTCCGTCCTGGTCAGAGTCCTGATGGATCTGGAGCTTATCCCAGGAACACCGAGTGCAGAGCAGGAGAATCCACCCAGGATTGGACGCCATCGACGCCGAGAGGTGCTGAAATTGAAACGTAGCCTGTGCGATTTTTGACCTTGAAAAACACGGTTACTTTCGCTTCATGTTTGCTTCATCCAAGTGACGTCTTCAGCGCAAACCTCAGTCTTGTGAGGGAATAGAAATCCTCTTTCATTTTCACTTCATTAGACCTGATGTTACAGTATTGAGGAAAAGCAGACTGCGGTATATGAGTGATAGAGCTGTCAGGATTGAGGAATGCTGGGAGGGAGGGAGGGAGGGAGGGAGGGAGAGAGAGAGAGAGAGAGAGAGCGCGCGAGAGAGAGAGAGCGAGAGAGAGAGAGAGCGAGAGAGAGAGAGAGAGAGAGAGAGAGAGAGAGAGAGAGAGAGAGAATATGCCAGAACCTTGGATCTCGAATCATCTCACAGAGTTTAATCAGCAAGAACGAGAGCGAGAACATGGCTTTCTCTCCTATTTCCACCCTGCCAATCATCCTGTACGGCATTCTCATTATAGCTGTCAGCCCAGGAGAGAGAGAGAGAGAGAGAGAGAGAGAGAGAGAGAGGTACTCATTATGGTAGAGAGAGAGAGATGGGAGAGGGTGAGAATGAAGAAGAAGAGACATGAAATGAGACGAGAGGCACTTAGACACACAAATGTGTGAAGTGGTTATTCATGCCGGTTTAACGTCGTGCGGTGGCCTGGCAGCGACGACCATGAGCAAATGTTCATGGCTGAGAGAGAGACAGAGAGAGAGAGACGGGTGTCTCTGTGTCAGAGAGACTGTAAATCTGTTGACTATTGTCTATACGACGATGTTATGAAATGGATTTGGAGAGAGTGAGAGAGAGAGAGAGACCGAGATGTCATCTGCATATTTACATGGGATCAGATTGAAAGTAAAACAAAAGTGGGGGGAAAAAACTTTGGGTAGTGTTTATTTTTTAGGCAAAACACACACACACACACACACACACACACCCCTCCACACAGGGTGATTGAATGTGAATTAAAATGCAAATGCGACTGGGCTAGTTTTTCTCTGCCTGGGCTGCAGATGGGAAGCGTTTGAACAAGACAGCACGTAGCATTTTTGGAATATTAAGAAGACCCAAACACACACACACACACACACACACACACACACACACACACACAAAAACAGGCGCTTGTCAAACAAACGGAAGTCCGTTCGCACAATCCTGGCATGACTTCTCTGCCTCCAAACCGAGTTGGCTTCACAGATCTGCGGTTCGTAACGAGCTAGGCCCGGTCGGCTCGATATAAAAAACCGGTCCCTTCAGGGTTTTGCGATCGCAGAAATTTAAAACAAAACAAAACGTGCAATTTTTCAGAATTAGCACAGATTTTCTGCAGATTTGGGCCGAGACGCATCATGTGACGTCATCACGACACGCGTTCAGCCAACGCCCTCTCCGATTCACGTGCGTGGAACACGAGTACGGCTACAAGGTCTCGTTTACCAACAAAACATCGCTGGGAAAGTGCAAGTTTCATCGCAAATTTTGACAAAAAGCCGCAGCAGAATCCAAAACAAATTTAGACTTGGAGGAAAAGTTAAGGAAGAAGAAGAAGAAGAAGAAGAAGAAGAAGAAGAAGAACATGGAGAAGGTCAAAGAATGTCAGAAATTTGTTAGGTACATGTACAGTACGTTCTCAACCTGTCAGGGTTGTCTGAGAGGATCATGGGAAATCTTTACCAAACGTTTATCATCATTAAACGCAAGTAAACTTGATTTATGGATTATTTCAGCATAATACAGTTTCATTAGCCTTCGTGGGAATGTGTTGAGGATGTTTCCGCTCGCGTTTGAGCTCCGGGTTTGTCATCTTGAGTTTGTGCATATGGTTATCTCTGTAAAATAACGTATAAAGCGTACATTTTCAGTTTCCACACACACACACACACACACACACACACACACACACTGAGAGAGAATGAGAATGAGGTTTGGGCAGCGCTGTCACTGTTTTTTGGCGTGATGAGCTCTGAGTAACGTTGCTCACCTCTCAGTCAGCACAGCCCACGCAACAGCTCCGAATCTGTCATCACAACACACACATTCACACCGATCCCTCGTATCCAAGCGCAAATCTCAATTCACGCCGAGTGAATCGAAATGGATCTTTCAAACCTTTTCGTATCACCAACAAAAAAAAATTCTGATGAGGCATCCTGTACCAGTCTGTACCAGATAATTTTTTTAAAATGATATTGTCGTTAAGGGGTGTGGCCAAATTACCATTAAACATTCGTCAAGCAACATCGAAAAACCAAACAGCCCAAAACATATTTGTTCGCTGTAGCTTTTAAACAGGTTTTACTGTTTGCCTCACTCTTATTTAAATGTTTAATTGCTTTTATTATTGTAATTAGTGTAGCTGTATTTTACTTCTATGCACTTTTTAAAATATATTATATTGATATTTTCTTTGTCATTGCATTTATTATTCACCTTTTCACTAGTTTTACTTTATACTGAATATATATATATATATATATATATATATATATATATATATATATATATATATATATATATATATATATATTATACACACATTTCTATATATGTATACATTTGTTTAACTATTTTTGTTTTTTTGTTGTTTTTTTTTTTACATCACACTGTAAAGCATTTTGAGCTGCATTTAAAATGTATGAAAAGTGCTATACAAATTATTATTATTATAATAATAATAATTATTATTATTATTATCTAGAAGATCATAGGAGATCACTTTAATACATAACTAAAAGTAGTTCTGAGTTGTAATTATTTTAAAAAAAAAGTTTTGTTTTTTTTATTATAAAAGACGATAAAATTTTCTGATTAAAAATCGGGAACTTTTGTAATCTCTGAAGCTGCGTGTGTTTTGAGTTTCTGTGTCCTTGCGCCGTCCTTGAAAACGTACTCGTAATCTGGCTCGATGGAAACGACCCAATCCCGAACAGAACTCGTTTAATCATTTAATCGCCTGTGTGTGCGTGTGTGTGCGTGTGTGTGTGCGTGTGTGTGCGTGTGTGTGCGTGTGTGTGTGTGTGTGTGTGTGTGTGTGTGTGTGTGTGTGGAGTTGGACGAAGCAGAAGAACTGGCATTTCCTCTGCAATCTGTCCCTGAGACAGGACTACAGCCGTCTGACCATCTGACCATGTTACATCACACACACACACACACACACACACACACACATACACACACACACACACACACACACGCACGCGATGTTATTCATTATTCATCATACACCAATATGCCCAAGTGTGTTAAATAAACACGACCCAACGAGCAGAAATGTAAATATAATGTATGAGTAACACTACAGATGGGAAATACACGTGAAAATCTCAGTCACTGAAAATGTTTGTTCAAAAACAACAACAACAACAACAAAAAAAGAGTCCATTTTAATTGAAACAAGGATTAAAGAGACCTACCATGAAGTGCCACATCTCACACTTTAGAAGTTAACTATAGATTATTTCTGATATAAATTTAATGGTGATGCAACCGCAGTTTTGGGAAAGACAAACAAAACAGACAAAAAAAGTGCAGAGTAAAACTAAAACTAATAAGAGAATTTGTTACGTTCATTAAAGACTTTTTTAAATATTATTTTGTATGCTAATAGATGATATTTAACTTTGTTACACAGTGAACGTGTTTCAGATACCAGAAATGTACAATGCAGTTCCAGCTCACATTAAAAAAAAAAAACATACACGGGAAAACAACAAGAAAAAAAAAAAAAACAAATGAATGAAAATTGAGTTTGTTGGGTTTTTTTTCCTCAGAAATAATAGTTTGTTTGTTTTTTTTAATTACAATTTTAAGTCTTCAATGCACAATTCATCTGAATCCCAAACAACCTTCCTCTTCACTCCATGTGCTCACTACATAGGGTGGTTTATTTTCTCTGATAGTTTTTGCGACCACAAGTACAGCTCCAGTGTTTTCCAGTCTGGTGAAAAAAAATATATGATAAGATATGTACATTTAAATGTGATGTTTCTGAGTTTTGTATTCATGGCTGAACCTGGAGCAGGTTTTCCTGGAAGAAGTTCCACGTGTAGCCTGTGAGTTAGTGTGTGGACTCCAGTACTGTGTGAATAATACACACTTCTGCTCGACTTTTTCAGAGGAAAACGTCGAGAAAACGACAATTTTCCTTAATTATTAAGGAAGAGTCTGAAAGAGCATGCTCTCTCTCTCTCTGTCTCTCTCTCTCTTTTCAGCCTGAGTCATTTTAAATTTATGGCATTTGGCAGACACCCTTATCCAGAGTGACTTACATTTGTTTCATTTATACATCTGAGCAGTTGAGGGTTAAGGGCCTTGCTCAAGGGCCCAACAGTGGCAGTTTGGAGGTGCTGGGATTTGAACTCATGACCTTCTGATCAGTAGCCCAACATCTTAACCACTGAGCTCCCACCGCCCCTATTTAAATCCCCCAGAACCGACAGAAAATAAATAAATACAGGAAAAAATCAGCGTTTCCACCATTTCCAGTTTAATAAGTTCCCTTTCTAATGATCAACACCATTAAAATTATTTATAAAGTGTTAGATTTGTAGATTCGACCACTTCATTGTAAACCATTTTAATCTTTTCAGAAAACAGAAAAACGTGCCCCCCCCTCACCCCCCCCCCAATTTTCGGTCACAATGTTTCGTTGGCATCGCTAATAAATGTAGTTACACGATGTTAGCTATATACGTGTGTTAGCTATATCAAACACACACTGATGCATTTTATTCCAGAACATTCTCCGTTTACTGCGACAGAAAGCGAACGCGCCCCAAGTCAAGTCACAAGCACGCAAGATGGAAGGACAGGGCGGGGCTTCCAGGTAGTTCAAAACACCTACGCGACTGTCAGTCATTCCAGATTCATATCCGAATCGGCTCATCTGTTGTTTTATGATCGGGGGCGAAAAAGAAACCCTGCGTGTTTTGGTGCATTAAATTGTAGAGCTTCTAATGGAGCAAAATGTGCAAAGTTTAGAAGATGTGGTAATATATAATGTAACTGAATGTAATCAGAGTAAACGGCAGTATGGCATCGTGTAGAGATGATTAATACCGTGATATTTGAACCCGTAACGCCGCTAGTGCGCTCTTATCTAAAAGAAGGCGATGACGATTCAGGTGTTTACAGCACTCGAGTGTGTGTGTTCGTTCCGTGTGGATAAAATCACGCGAGGAAGCGTTTTGGAGCGCAGGGCAGAGAGGCTGCGCCACGTCAGCGGTGACGCACTCGGGATCGATTCGGATTAACACTCGACACGACTCGTTTTTACCGAGGAGTAAAAAAAAAAATCAGCTTTTCACAAGAACAGCGGCGGAAACGTTGCGTCTCTCACCGGCTGTGTCTCGCACGCCAGCTTATAGCAGATCACGGTTTTAAAAGGAGTGAAATAACGTACGCGCTGCTAGAAATTACGCTCAACGTCCTCCGAACAGCTGATGTTTACATTTCAGCATCACGTTTCCTATAAATCAAGAATGTTTCCGGTCAGAAGGTGTTGATTAATTTTCTAGAACAGCAGCTCTGACAGTAGCGCGGCTGCAAATCACATCTTGTACGTTATCGTTTCCATAGCAACAGCGCATTCGCAGGGACGGCAGACGGCAGTTAAACTAATACAATTTTATTTATTTATTTTTTTTAAATCTGTGAAATTTTCTTCAGTGTAAGGAGATGTTTATTCAACATGTATGGAAGGAGTCTCCGGTGTCAGCGCTTTGTAAGGGTCAGAGGTGAAGCTGTAACTTTAATCTTCAGGACAGAGGAGTTTATGCTTCGTTGCGGTTTCTCGGTAACAAGTGGAATTTTTTTTATCGTATTAACCTGGAGAGGCAGCGGGAGCTCGGTGGTTAGGACGTTGGGCTACTGATCGGATGGTCATGAGTTCAAATCCCAGCACCGCCAAGCTGACGCTGTTGGGCCCTTGAGCGAGGTCCTCAACCCTCAACTGCTCAGATGTATAAATGACCTAAGATGTAAGTCGCTCTGGATAAGGGCGTCTGCCATAAATGTTTATCATGACTGTTTTTCAGATGGTAAATCACACGCAGGTTTTGTGCTGTGGTGCTGTTTTGGATGAATCCAGATCGAGTTTTTGTGGACTTTCACCCGGATACAAAAGTGATGAGACCCACTGTAGTAAGGAACATAATGAACACGTATATATTAATATACAGAAATGTGTTCTCATTGACCAGATGCAGGTTAAGTGGAGAAGAAAGCGGTATGTAAGGCGAAAGCTGGGTCAGTGTGGTGCGAGCGCTGACCGAGGGAGCACCGCTCGAGCAGAAGAGCTTGATGTGATTAATGAGCTCCTCCACTGTCTCTTGGGTGATGTTTAGCCTGGACACATTAAGCAAATTTGATTTGCTGCTTCTTCTGTACCTAATTAGATTCCTGTGTCTAGACGAGCTGTTAGCATGTGAGCGCTGGCTTCTTACAAGCGAGACCTCGCTCTAATTAAATTACTGACTGTTTAGATTTTAAGGGTGAAGTGTATAAAAAAACCAACACTAATCAGATTCCATCTTCTTTAAAAGTTCATTTTAAGGTCGTAAAGTGATTCGGAGTATAAAAGCTTGTGCCTTTAGAGCGCTAGAGTGTTTCAAGGTTGTAGTGTGCTTCTGAAACTTGTTTAAGGTAGAAACAGCGAAGTGCAAAAGTTTGCGTCCCCCCGTGTGTTATTGATGAAATATTCATCTCTATAGTACTATCCAGGAAAATTTTAAAAATGTATTTTGTATGTATTATTTTGTATTGAATGTATAATAAAGCTGAGAGCGAAAGAGAGCGAGAGCGAAAGTGAGAGCACGAGAGAGCGTGAGAGAGAGTGCATGCGTGTGCAAGAGAGTGAGAGAGAGAGAGCATGTGCGAGAGAGAGTGCATGCGTGTGCAAGAGAGTGAGAGAGCGAGAGCATGAGGGAGAAAGTGCATGCGTGTGCAAGAGAGTGAGAGAGAGAGAGAGCATGTGCGAGAGAGAGTGCATGCGTGTGTGAGAGAGTGAGAGAGAGAGAGCATGTGCGAGAGAGAGCATGTGCGAGAGAGAGTGCATGCGTGTGAGAGTGCATGCGTGTGAGAGTGCATGCGTGTGAGAGTGCATGCGTGTGCGAGAGAGAGTGCATGCGTGTGTGAGAGAGTGAGAGAGAGGGAGAGAGTGCATGCGTGAGAGAGAGTGCGAGAGAGAGAGAGCATGAGGGAGAAAGTGCATGCGTGAGGGAGAGAGTGTGAGAGAGCGAGAGAGAGAGAGAGAGAGAGAGAGAGAGAGAGAGAGAGAGAGAGAGCGAGAGCGAGAGAGCGAGAGAGAGAGAGAGAGAGAGAGAGAGAGAGCGGCTAAAAGCTGAACATTACACCAAGGGAATACAAAGCTGTTCAGAGGATGTGAAAGTTTTGGAGATGTTTATAAAGATAAAGAACAGACATGAAAGTTCCTAGACAAGATTTATATCAAATTTTTGAGCGATATCATTGTGTGTTTATATCGTAACGACACTTTTTGGTCATTTATGTTAAAGAAACATCTGTGAAACCAAAACACACCGAATGTGTTGTTGTTCTACATGACTATTTCTTTGATGTCTTAAACATGGCCCGAGGGGGGCGTAAACATTTGCACTCAGCTGTAATTTAGTACTTTGCTTGAAAGCACGAAAGCACTTTCATGTCACGTTTGGCCACGCCCACAAAAAACTGCAGTGTGTCAGCTACAATAGACACGCACGCTAACTGTTCCTGCCCTTATAGGGTGCCATTACTTTTGTCCTTATAGAATGGCTAGGTTTATTTGTTGTAATGTATGGATTTGTTTTGGAATCCCTTTCCTTCACATCGTTAATATTAAACTGTGTGTAAGTAAATAAGTGTTAAACTGCGGAGTAATCCGTGTATACACTGGATATAATCTCATAAAAACTATGTAAATTTACACAAAACCCAGATGAAACCTGAGATACGAACATTTTTCCCAAAATGTACCTGAAGAATGTTTTATATTTCTTACGTAAGCGGTGTGTGTGTGTGTGTGTGTGTGTGTGTGTGTGTGTGTGTGTGTGTGTGTGTGTGTGTGTGTGTGTGTGTGTGTGTGTGTGTGTGTACCATGAACGTATTTTTATTTAAACCTGAGCGTAGTAATGAGATGAAAGTGTTGATAGAAGACTTAGAGGTAGAGTCGCTCTACATTAGTTATTGTTGTGGAGGAGATCAGAATGTCTCACGCTTCACCTTTACAGAGAACAGGAGGGGAAACGAATTCGTTTGCAGCTATGAATGTCACCGAGTGGCATTTACACCCCGAAAAAGCAAACATTAAAAAGGGCAGCTGAGACTTCCGGTGGAGCGAGACGTCCCACTGAGCGGTGGATCAGGTGTGCTGGTATGGCACACGCCACGCTCTGTGTGTGTGTGTGAGGGTGGGTGTGTGTGTGTGTGTGTGTGTGTGTGGGGGGGTGAGATTTGGCTATGAGCATCTCAGAGGAGAGAAGGAACTCTTTAGACCCCATTACTGAAGCTGAAAGTTTAATGAGGCCGTAAAAAGGCTGAACAGGGTTCTGACTTAATGTGCTCTGCTGTTCTGTTGGCGCTAACAGCCACTGTGGAATCACACACACACACACACACACACACACACACACACACACAGAGCTCATCTGTCTTTCAGTTGTATGGTTATTAGAGGGATAATGCTTGCGCTATGAGCATCCAATGAGACGCTGGTTTCTAATTGGCCGAGCTTAGTAGCCTGTGTGTGTGTGCGCGTAGTGTGTGTGTGCGCGTAGTGTGTGTGTGCGCGTAGTGTGTGTGTGCGCGCGTAGTGTGTGTGTGCGCGCGTAGTGTGTGTGTGCGCGCGTAGTGTGTGCGCGCGCGTAGTGTGTGCGCGCGCGTAGTGTGTGCGCGCGCGTAGTGTGTGCGCGCGTAGTGTGTGTGTGTGCGTAGTGTGTGCGTGTAGTGTGTGTGCGCGTGTAGTGTATGTGTGTGTGTGTGTGCGCGTAGTGTGTGCGCGTAGTGTGTGCGTGTAGTGTGTGTGCGTGTGCGTAGTGTGTGCGCTTGGAGATAAAGCGCCCAGAGGAAGCTGTGAGGACTTTGTAGCAGCACGTGGCAAATCCGTCCTGTTGAATTTTCCTCTGTTTATTTTATAACTCTTTCACAGCAAGTGTGTTTGTGATCAACATTCTCACTGTTCTCCTCCTCACTGTTCTCCTCCTCGCTGTTCTCACTGTTCTCCTCCTCGCTGTTCTCACTGTTCTCCTCCTCGCTGTTCTCCTCCTCGCTGTTCTCACTGTTCTCCTCCTCGCTGTTCTCCTCCTCGCTGTTCTCACTGTTCTCCTCCTCGCTGTTCTCCTCCTCGCTGTTCTCACTGTTCTCCTCCTCGCTGTTCTCACTGTTCTCCTCCTCGCTGTTCTCCTCCTCGCTGTTCTCCTCCTCGCTGTTCTCCTCCTCGCTGTTCTCCTCCTCGCTGTTCTCCTCCTCGCTGTTCTCGCTGTTCTCCTCCTCGCTGTTCTCCTCCTCGCTGTTCTCACTGTTCTCCTCCTCGCTGTTCTCCTCCTCGCTGTTCTCGCTGTTCTCCTCCTCGCTGTTCTCCTCCTCACTGTTCTCGCTGTTCTCCTCCTCGCTGTTCTCCTCCTCGCTGTTCTCCTCCTCGCTGTTCTCGTTGTTCTCCTCCTCGCTGTTCTCCTCCTCGCTGTTCTCCTCGCTGTTCTCGTTGTTCTCCTCCTCGCTGTTCTCCTCCTCACTGTTCTCGTTGTTCTCCTCCTCGCTGTTCTCCTCCTCGCTGTTCTCCTCCTCACTGTTCTCGTTGTTGTCCTCCTCACTGTTCTCGTTGTTCTCCTCCTCGCTGTTCTCCTCCTCGCTGTTCTCCTCCTCGCTGTTCTCGTTGTTCTCCTCCTCGCTGTTCTCCTCCTCACTGTTCACTCTGCTCCACATCCTTAAATAGATTTTATCGCTCTCTCTGTCTCTCTCTGTCTCTCTCTCTCTGTCTCTGTCTCTCATTCATTCATTCTTCGTTCATTCATTTCTCTTTCTCTCTCTCTCTCTCTCTCTCTCTCTCTCTCTCTCTCTCTCTCTCTCTCTCTCTCTCGGGTGAAGATGCTGTAATCAGCAGGTGGTGGTGAGACAGCTGAGAGCTGAGTGTTTATCAGCGTGTTCTCAGACAGGAAAGAGGAGAAATCAGCAGCTGTGTCACTCAGTGAGGAAGCGGATCTGCTTCACATCTTCATAATGCCGTCTGAAAGCTCGACCTCAGAACATCACACGTCACACATCACACATTACCTTTTCATTACTGTACGATGAATAATTTGTGTTGCTGCGTCATTTCTCGGCTAAATATAAAGACTGGGTTCAGTGTCCCTGCGGTAGAGTTCACACAGAGTGGCGTTTTCACATTATATATATCGTTCATTATAACACCAAAAAAATTCAACCCTCCAGTGACCAAAAGCTTATCACATTTATCTACCAGGAAGTAGTGAGACAAGTCTGATTTGTGAAACTGTCAGTTGTTGTGAGTTTAAAACAATAGTTTTATTTATTTTAACAGATTTAAACTGTAATAAAGGGAATTAAACTGTAATAAAGGGAATTAAACTGTAATAAAGAGAATTAAACTGTAATAAAGAGAATTAAACTAATAAACTGCAGTTAACTGTAATGAATTTGATTTGAAGCAGTAATTAATAGCTAAACTGCATTAAGCTGTAATTAATTCTAACAGTAATGAACTATAATGAACAATAAATTGTGTTAAACTGTAATTAATAGTACTGTGTTACTGAAGTAAGAAATGCAGCTTATAAAATCCTCCACTGTTGTTATTAAAGATTTGACTCTCAAACTGTTGGGATCAGGGTCTCGTTCTTTAAAAGCTTTTCTCAGGTCCAGTTCCGGCTCTGGTTCCGGTTCTGCGCCGGTATGTGTGAAAGAGGATGAGAGAACCTCAGATGGTAAACCTGGGTTCTGTTCAAGTTTGTCAAGTGACTCAGGGAGTTTTCCAACGTCCTTGTGTGTTCTGTCCATGGTGGGTGTGTGTGTGTGTGTGTGTGTGTGTGTGTGTGTGTGTGTGTGTTGCGTTGCGTTGCTGAAACATCCTGACACGCTGGAGGTTTTGGAGGACACTCTTGTCTTGTATTACTGCTGCTGAAGTGCTTACACCTTGTCCATGTTTGTGACGTGGCTGCAGGCGTGAGCTGCCTCGGCACCAGCGTGTGGTCCCTGTGAGCTGAATGTTAAATTAGCGCTCACTTGTTTTAGACGCAGCCCCTTCGTGAACACACTCTTTACTTAGCTGAGCACCTTATCTCACTCTCTCAGCTCCCTTTTCAGCTTTTTCTCCAAGTCTCAATGAAACACCTGTCATGACTGCGGGTTTTTCACCGAGCGTCTGGGTAGCATAAAGAGAACGAAGGCGAATCGTTCGATTCATGAGTTTCTCAGCTTGTATAATGACAGTAAGATGGGATGAGAGCTGACTCTTATTGCAATAATCCTCCTTTTTTTTTTTTTTCCTCCTGATCCTCACTGATTAAAACGTAATCTACATGTTTCTGTCTTTTTCAGTGGTGTTGCTGAATTCGAAAGAATCCCAGGCAGAACTGGGCTGGACGTCTTATCCTGCAAATGGAGTAAGTCCTTCTTAATCGTTTCTCTTTGCGAAAGCTACAAATGTAATCTTAGCTCAGTTTATATATTAAATGATGGACCCCGGACCCCGAAATCTTTTAAAATGTCACTTTCACACACATTCGGTAACTTTATTAGAAATATTAGTTTTTAACATGAACACAGAGGAAGACTGAATCGTGAAGCCCACTTGGTATCGAATAAACAACAATTAACTCTAATGAGCAGTTAACTGTAACTGTAATTAACTACATTTAACAACAACAATTAACACTAATAAAGTGTAAAACACTGTACTAAACTGTAAACAATAGTTAGCAATCATTTATAATTAAAACTGCATTAAACTGTAATAAACTGTAAATAACTAGCTGCAGGTAAAGAATACAAAGATAAAGAATAAAACAAACAATATGTATTAAGACCTATTAAGACAGAAATTCAGTAAATGTTTAAAAATGTACAAATATAAAATGTATTAAATCAGAACAGAGTCACTGTGAAGATAGAGATATTAGTACAATAATCAAAATAATAATCTTTATAGAACAACTCACAATGAACAGAATGATCTGAGGCAGGATTTTAATCCGGGTTGGTTGGGAAATGCCAGACTTGTCTTTAATGAAACTTTGGGTCGAAAGGAAAACTTCCGCGTTCACTAGTTACAGTTTTGAAAAACTCGTCCAGCTTACCGAATGAAAACGTACAGAGAAACATACCAAAATGTTTTGGAGCAAACAGCCTCAGGTCAGGATAAAAAAAAAAAACTCAAGGGTGGAAGAAACACCATCAGAATCGTGAAAGAACTGATTAAACACACCTGCAGTGAGTGTTAGAGCAAATTCTGCAGTGAGTCTGTGCTAGAACCCACTAGAACATCCGTTTGAGGTCAGTTTTCAGGACACAGATCACAGATTACTCCAGGTTTAAACATAAGCAGTGTGTGGAACAGAAGCTCACGGCGATTGCTGGATTAACACGTCCCCGTCCTCATGGCCTGTAGCGATGTCATATTTTCACACTGAAGTATTTATTTATTTATTTATTTCTTCTGAGAAATGGGAGGAAGGAAGTGCGGCTCGCTTCAGGCTCACAGTCAGGAATTACTGCAGCTTTCTCCTGCCGAGAAAAACAAAACACGATTTCAAATAACAATTACAGCCTCATTACAATGTTTTTAATAAAAAAAAAATATCGCAAATTTCTTCTCCGCAAACGCAAACGTGATTCTACTGAACGTGTAATTTAATCATAAAATGTGTATTTCTGTCGAGACAGTGTGGAAAAGGCAGCTGGTAGGGTGTGGTCTGTTGCGAGTTTGAATCCCAGCGCTGCCTGAGAGCCGCTGATGAACTGCTCATCTCATGAAAAGAAATAAATAAATAAAATAATTAAAATAAATAAATAAATAAATAAATAAATAAATAAATGGCACGAAATGAGTCTGAAACCATCATCAGAAAAAAGACGACGTGAAACTCAATGAAAAAATTGACAAGGAACACAAGATCAGGGTTGAAAATGCAGTTTCTTGAACAGAAACAAACCAAATAAATAAAATAAAATAAAGAAAGAATGGTTTTAGTCAAAAGAGTTAAAGAAAATTATCACCAGATGCTTAAAGTGTATTTTTTAAACTGCATGGAAGGAAAGTAAGAAAAACAAAACGAACAAGAAATTGAAAAACATTTTTTAAAAAAAATCCAGATTAACATAAGAAACAAAAATAACATCCAGGTTTAAAAATGTTACAAAAAACAGCATCAGACTCACAAAAACATATAACGTGTGTATGTGTGTGTGTGTGTGTGTGTGTGTGTGTGTGCGCCCGCGCAGTGGGAGGAGATCAGCGGCGTGGACGAGAAGTACAAACCGATCCGCACGTACCAGGTGTGTAACGTGATGGAGCCGAACCAGAACAACTGGCTGAGGACGGGGTGGATCGGGCGGCGTGGAGGTCAGCGCATCTTTGTGGAGCTGCAGTTCACTCTGCGTGACTGTAACAGCATTCCAGGCGTAGCGGGAAGCTGCAAGGAGACCTTCAACCTGCTGTATGCCGAGTCGGACCGGGCGCTGGGGGGCCACGACGATGACGAGGCGCGCTACAGTAAAGTGGACACCATCGCCGCTGACGAGAGCTTCACGCAGGGCGACCTGGGCGAGAGGAAGATGAAGCTGAACACGGAGGTGCGTGAGATCGGCCCGCTGACGCGCCGCGGTTTTCACCTGGCCTTCCAGGACGTGGGCGCGTGCGTGGCCATCGTCTCCGTGCGTGTTTATTACAAACGCTGCCGCGCCGCCGTGCAGAACCTCGCCGTCTTCCCCGACACGGTGGCCGAGGCCGCGTTCGCCACGCTGGTGGAGGTCCGGGGCGTCTGCGTCAACAACTCCGAGCCGGACGCCACCGACTCGCCTCCCAGGATGCACTGCAGCGCCGAGGGGGAGTGGCTCGTGCCCATCGGGAGGTGCAGCTGCAGCGCTGGCCATGAGGAAGGACACAGCAGCTGTGAAGGTAGGAACTGTTTATGAACTTCTCAGATCTAAATCACAGATACTGTGCTGTTTGGGATGTCGGTGAGATGTTTCAGTTGGTGTTGAACCTGTTGGCACTAGACACTTTTCCAAAAAAATTTGTTGTGTTTGCATTTAGTGCCACATCGAGAGAGTTGTGTTGAACAGAAAAACCACCGACAGGAGAATTTGTAAAAGAAAAAAATTGCCGCATCAGTTTAGTTGTTTTAATGTTGCACGAGTTGACGGACATGGACGCTTTGAGTTGTGGTTGGATTTTAAGTCCTCAAACAAACAAACTAGATTCAGGCCAGAGGTTTCTAAGGATTAATTAAAACCACCACCATCAGGTATGTATGTTTGTTCAACATCTATGGAAGGAGTCTCCGGTGTCAGAGGTAAAGCTGTAACTTTAAGTTTTCCGACATCTTCAGGACTGAGGAGATGAAGAGAGAGAATAAAGAGAGGCTGGTGAGGGAACCACTGTTTATAGCTGCTATAACGCAAGTGACAACAGGAACTACTGTAACTTGATAAAAAAGTACGAGGTGTCATTCTTTATATTAAAAAATATATTGTTGGTATTATTGGCATATTGCTGTGGTATATAAGGAATAAAACTTTTGTTGTTGTTGTTGTTGTTGTTGTTGTTGTTTTTTTACTACTGATGCTGAAAAGTCTTGAACTTCCTGAACTCTTTGCTTTTCTTGCCAGTCTTTATTATTTAGCTTATTTGGTATATTATTTGAAAAAATAAAAATAAAAAATCCCCATAAATTAATAAAAGTGTTTTTGTGTTACTAATGATGTATTAATGCATTAAACATTATCAGTGAAGGGAAAAGTGAAAGAAAGAAAGAACCCTGAAGAAGAAATGGAATATTTTGCTTTAAATTAAACAGGTGGGGTGTTTAAATAAATAAATAAATAAATAAATAAATAAATAAATAAATAAATTTTGTGATGCTATAGAAGTGACTTTTACATAATCTGTTTTCTGACCTTATCTTGTATGAAAAGGGAAAGAGCAGAGCAGCAGACGTGCGATCGGTTGCTCATTTGTCCCGGATTTATGAAACAGGTCGTGTGTGTTTTAGTAAATAGTCGAAACATTTGGAGATTATGTAGTTATATAATACGTTCCTGAAACCAGACATTTCCTAAATGACGCCTCATCAGTGACTCATCAGGTGATTCAGTCATCGTTACGTCGTCTCCAGTTATCTCCAAAAGAAAAAAAAAAAGCGTCCTGGGGTTGTGACCTGATTTGATGTGAAAAGGAAGCGACAGGCCGGAGAGCCGAGGAGGAAATAACGGAGTGGGACGGACCCGAGCCGAGCCGAGCCGAGCCGGGCCCATTAGAACTTCAATTTTACAGCCGTCATTTTTAGGTACGTCATCGAACACATTTCACAAACATTCATCAGAGTCATGCAGTTACAGAGCAATAGAGGATTCAGGATGCAGCAGATACACATATGGATTGTGTAATCAGATTTTTAAATGTGTCTAATTATATCCTTTAATCTCATTTTTACTTAATAACCTTCTTAATTTTACAATAATGGCTATCGTGTTTCTTGCTAATTTACCGAATGCTAATAAATATTCCTTGCATTTACCATTTTGAGCACGCGCTCTGTGACTGTCCTGGAAAATGATATTCGGGCAAATATAAAGATGCTTCTCATGTCCTGGAAAATGATTATAACTTCTGGTTTCTAGCTGTAAATACCGGAACTTGCTTCAGCATCAGTTCTGAATGTTGGTGGAAACTTGTTCATCAAGGTGCAGTTTGGCTTATTTGGTTTATCCTTTTAAAATAATAATAATAATAATACAGTTAATGTTATTTCTCGGAGGTGACGGTCCCAAAATCTCAGACTAACATGCCTGACTGAGGAAAGTTTAACAACAAATGTATTCATTCATTCATTTATCTTCAGTAAGCACTTTATCCTGGTCCGGATGGAGGTGGAGCCGGAATCTATCCCGGGAACGTTGGGCGTGAGGTGGGAATACACCCTGGATAGGATGCTGGTCCGTCTCAAGGCACCAGATACACCAGGGGTGTAAAGAAATGACGCTGTATGTATCTGTGTTCGGAAGTAAACCTGAAGTGGGTGTGGCCTAAACTGGAATTTAAAAAAAAAAATTGCATACCTCTCTGCCCTGGAAAATACTGGCGAGGGATGTATCAGGGATGGATTCAGTTACATCTCTAATACACACACACACACACACACACATATACTCATTCACACCTAGAGTCGCTAATTCACCTACCAGGATGTTTTAGTGAGGCGGGAGGAAACCACAGAACCCGGAAGAAACCCATATACATGCATAAAGAATGTGTGAAGGACCAGGAACAGGTGATACATGAAGAAATCCTGTTGAAATGTTTATTATAAGGATTATTCTGTCTGTGATGGAGTTGATTTGCCTGAACAGATATGACGACAGACTGCAGGGCAGAATTACACGGCTGGGTTGCATCATGAGTGTGTGACTTGCTCATTTAGCGTAGGAGTGTGTGTGTGTGTGTGTGTGTGTGTGTGTGTGTGTGTGTGTGTGTGTGTGTGTATTAATATACAGCAGACAGCACAGGCAGGCTGCACATGGCCATATGACGACCGCTCAGCCAGTAGGAGATGGAGTGTGTGTGTGTGTGTGTGTGTGTTTGTGTTTCGATGCATGACTGGATTTACAGCTGACTTCAATTCAGATGTGAATTTTCAGTCACTGTAGTGAAGAATGGAGTTGGGATGGTGTGTAAAATTATGGGCTTCTTGAAAAATCCCACAATGCTTTGCAAAATTCAGTGTCAGATTCTGCCACATACAAAGTGCCCACATCTCCCACACTGCATTGCACATAATGAGCTGCGAAAGACGTCGGCGTTCTCACACACACACACTCTGCTCATGTCGCGGTGACGCATCAGTGTAGGATGAGCGTCGTTCCCCGATCAATGGCTGGATGTGTGAAAGAGAAAGATGGTCATTAGAGTAAATGATGATGATGGTGGAGATCATAATGACATCAGCCATTTTCTCTTTTTACACAAGCTGAAACCAAAACGTGGAAGAATCGTGCTTGAATCATCTGTACAAATCACTTCCTCTTTGTCCGTAATCTTCCTCTGTAGTGCAGTGACCTTTTTCCCCACCTCAAAATGGCCTCTGATCATTGTGACACGTGAAGGTGCTCGGCAAGGAAGGGATCTGCTACACTACAGATCTCACTACAGATCTTATAGGGGTTCTTCAGCTTGGCTCACCATCAGAACCCTTAAAAGTGACTCCATGACCATTTCTCCAGGACGTGGTGTTCTAGGCTTTGGTGTTTGGTGTCCATAATCATGACAAAAAAACAAAAAGTGTCTGGACTTCTGTTTGTGTATTGAGGCCATTGGTGTCTGATCTTATCTGCAATCTGCAGGATTTCATTCCAATCAATTAGGTGTTGCACCTGATTCCACCTTGACCTTTAATCGACTATAAGGTGTGGCTCCTGATTGGTTGGAACAAGAATCTGCAGCCCCACCACCTCACCCCTGATCTACACCTTGGCCCGGCAACAGAATACACTCAATTAATCAAGAATGAAACGATGGAGTCTGATCATTTAAAGACAATGTGATGCGTTTTTGAAATCTGATTGGCTTGTGAAAAGTTGGTGGTCCAAAACAAACATGGAGCTTTAGATGCTAGCCTGAAATCAGTCACCGATTCTCCACACTACCACTTCCAATGCTCAAGGACGCAGATGAAATGGTGGGAAAGGATGAAACTTCCCTCCCACGATTGAGGTGATATTCATTTGAGATTTGACATGCAGATGGTAATGAAGATGGTAACTCCAAAGATTTTGCTTGAGGTGTGAGACGACTCGCCGTTTACTCTGCCTTTGTCCATGTCCTCTAATGTGGATGCTGGTGGTGTTGCAGGAAACGAGCAGTCCTTCATGATTGACTGCAGGGATCTAGCATCTAAATCTGTTTGTTTTGGAGCTCTGACTTCAATCAGATTCCAGAAATACTTCATGTTGTCTTTAAATTTTCAATTCATTCATGATCAGTTGAGTGTGCTTGTTTGGTGGATTCACTGGTGATGCAAAACATCAAGGTGTAGATCTTGGGTGTCTGATCTTATCCACAAAGAAACAGTGCAGCTGCATGCTTTGGTTCTAACCAATCAAGAGTCACACCTGATAGTCAATTGAAGGCCAAGTTAAACTGATTGGTTGGAGCAAAAACTGGTCGTTTGGAGTCCTGGATCTCTTTTTTGTTTTGATAATGGACACCAAAGTCCACCACCTTGAACACCACACCTTGGAACAAGGGTCATGGAGTCACTTTTAAGGGTTTTGCTGTTGAGACAACCTCAAGTTGCCATAAAAGATCTGGAGCAGAATGCACACTACCGTCTGAGTGCAACTAGAATGTCCCACTATTGTATACCATTTATTTTAATAAATATATTAGAAATATGGTCCATCCTTGAACTCGAATAAAAACACAGAATCTCGAGAGCAAATTTGTTCCCATCAATAATAATTTCCAGTTGGCTCTTTAAAGATCTGTTCCAGTGCCCTCGGTTCTCGGAAGCGCTATCGATTTCCACACGTCTATAACATTTCTGTTCAGAGTGTGTGATTGTACACAAGTGCTTCAGCAGTGTTTTGATTTGTTGATGAACAACAGAAGACAGAATATGACTGCAGCTCTGTAGGAGCTCTTCTCACAGTGGGCAGTTCATGTCTGAAGAAATGGCCTGGAGGCAGTCGCTGTCGTTAACCTCAGAGGGAGGCTCAGTGTGTGATTCGTTCTGTCTGCTCACTATAAAACTCTCGTCTCGTCATGCTCCTCCTCATTTAAAAGGTCCGCATCAGCCGTAAGAGAGTGTGTGTGTGTGTGTGTCAGAGTATGATTCGACAACGTTGAGTGGTGTTTCATACTACTGTACACAAGAACAAAAGTGTGAGATGGAGGAGTAAATGAGAGGTTTTAGCGAGTGATAGCCTGAGCAACAGCTTAAGTTTTTTAATGATGAATAAAATGAGAGAAATAAGGAGGTGATGATTAGGATGGATTGTGGTTTACATTTCTCATCTGGTAAACACTTTTTTATCCAAAGTGAATTCCAACTGAAGCGGAATTCGGTCACAGAGAGTCGTTGAGGTTAAAGTGTTTTGTTAAAGGGCTTTAACAGCAGCTTTCTGTTCACTAGATCCCGAGTTGATGAGCCTAAAAGAGGCATTTTTTTACTCCCTGGCCCACCTACTAACCAAAATGCCCAACTGATCCATTCATCCAACTCGCTGATACACCAACTCACCTTCCCACCCACCATCTGACCAGTCCACTGACCCGAAACGCCCACCTACTTTGAAACCTTCCCAGTTTCCCACTACCCACCATTAACTGATCCACCGACCGACTGACCCAACAAGTCGCCTGCTTGCCCACCAACACAACCACTGACCAATGACCTACCCACCGATGCAACAACTCGTCCACCCACCCATCGACCGAAAGACTCATTGATCCACCCACTGACGGAAGACTGATCAACCCAACTACTTACCAAACTATCCACCAACCCAATGACTCACTGACTCACCTAGCTACTCAAACACTATCCACTGGTACACCCATCCATCAACCTACCGACTCACAGACTGACCCCCCAAACCAACCACTCGCCTGCTTACCATCACACGAAACCCTGACCCACCACCCCACTGAAAAGCTGACCAACCCAACAACCTACCAACTGAGCCACTGACCAAAAGACTCAAACACCCATCCATGAGTTACCCAACAATTTGCCAACCCACTCACTGACCACCTTAAGAGAAGATCGACCAACCCAATAATGTATTGACCCACCCACAAACACATTGGGGGGGACGGGGACAAACAGACCTTCTAACACACCAACCTAGCCACCCAGCCAGCGACTCAACGACTCACTGACGGACTCATCAACCTACCAACTGACCAGAATGATTAATAACCAACCAACCTTTAACCACCACCTGGGTAACAGATGCTACGTTTTTAAGAACTGAAAGATAATGAAAAGAGGCGTCGTCTCTGATCCGAGGAGATTTTAATGAAACTGTATAATCATACAAAGGAAAAACAACGCATTGGAAATCGGAGCCGTCACTGCAGGGGGTGTATGTGTGGATGTGTCAGTGTGAGAGACAGAAATGTGGTGTAAGAGTGTCAGGGTGAAGGTGGAGAGGTTTGTGTTGCTGTCTGTCTGCATCAGCTGCCGTCTCGCTGGATTATTTCTCTATTGAACGCTAATGACATGAATATGCAGAAGTTCTCCTGCTCTATCGATCTGCTGTGATGCTTCACTAAACTGGAGAATTACACTGCAGAGCTGCCTACTCTTTCTCACTCTTAGGGGTGTGTGTGTGTGTGTGTGTGTGTGTGTGTGTCAGTTTGCTGTGGCTATTTGCTTGACTAAGTGTGTTTTAACTAAGCGGCTCGATACTATTGAACAGATCTTGAGTAGTTGCTTATAGTCAGGATTGGATACACATTGTGTGTGTGTGTGTGTGTGTGTGTGTGTGTGTGTGTGTGTGTGTGTGTGTGTGTGTATGAGAGAGACTCCTCTGCATGTTTATGACTCCCTGTTTGTGTCTATGGAGTGGCTCAGGAATGCCCTTGGTGTTCAATTTGGGTTTATTACGATAGGCTCAACACTGTTGTCATGGAAACGCGATTTAAAACAAAATGTTCGATTTTTCCGTTTCCGAACAAGAAATGTCACGATGTCAGATGTTTTAAATCGCAGGCTGGTGGGACAAATTCAGAGCACATACAGTATACTGTTGTATTTGTTTGTTTGCTTATTTCTCTAAATTAAATTGAGTATTTTTAATATTATTTTATTGTATTGTTTTATTTATAGTATATACAGTATGTTTACATTTTATCTGCTTACTTATTTATTTAGAAAGTTAACTTTTATTTTATTTATTTAAGCTTTATTTTGTTTTTAAAGATTATTTTTTGTTCTCTTTTTGTTTTATTTCATTCTTAATTGTTTGTTTATTTTATTCACTTATTTATGTTTGTTACAATTTTTAAAAAAATATTATTTTACATTTGATTTTAAATTTTATGTGTTTATTAGTTATTTAAA
>CM042563.1:1160000-1170000 GCA_023630585.1 Cranoglanis bouderius | reverse complement strand
AGTCTCCAGCGCCAATGCCGTAAGAGTCAGAGGTGAAGCTGTAACTTTAAGTTTTCCGACATCTTCAGGACAGAGGAGTTCACGCTTCTTTTGCGGCTTCTCTGTAACAAGCAGCAGGCTGCGTTTTATTTATTTATTTATTTATTTATTTATTTAAAATCGTATTAACTTGAAGACAGAGGATAAAGAGTTGGCTGGTGAGGGAACGACTGTTTACAGCTGCTATGACGGAAGTGAGAACAGGAACTAACTTGTTTTGCTGATGTTCCACAACATTAAATGCAACTACGAACATTTAAATAGCTCAATGTGTCGTTCATTAATAAATGAAAAATTGTAATCGTGTACAAATGACTGTGGTATAAGAGGAATAAAACACTTCTGGAAAGGGATCGTTCTGGAAAATAATCCTAATCCTCTAAACAGTGGATCAGAAAAACACTTCAGTTTACAGCTCAGGGAGGAAAACGGCGTGAGCTGTTAAATATTACGTCATCACTCCGGTCACTTCATTACGACCTTGTAATGCCTTTTGGACCTGAAATTTCCTCAGCCTGCACCTTTTAGCCGTGTTTCTATATATCAGATCTTTTGCTTTAGATAACCGGAAAGTCCATATCTGAAGTAAGCCTGACGAGCCGAGACATCTCGAAGCCGCGTGAGGGAGATCCATAGAGGCAGGAGGCATCGCTGTGTTACAAAATGGCCGCCTCAGAAACTCGGATAAAACTGCGCCGGATTATGTAGCTTCAGAGACAGGAGTCTGACCATCTCCTCTAACCTCGAGCGCCGTGTGAATCCTGGATTGTGATTGGTCAGAATTTTCTATAACGGCAGCTCTGACAGTAGCGCAGCTGCAAATCACAGGGTTATATTAATGCGGTCGTTCTAAAGGGCCTTTCACACTGAGCGCGATTTAGCGATTTTTCCCCAAGTCGCCCTGCGACGAAACGGGCCGTCCAATTAGATCAGAGCTTTAGATGATGTGCCCGGAGCCGCTGCTGTTACACAAAAGGGAGAGATAGGTGGCGCTATAGCACAGAAAGCTGTTTTGAAAACCGAAATTATGACGTATAATTGTAATCCCCTTTATTCTTATAATTCTTATTGTTCTTTCATCTATATATACATATACCTTATCTTTTAGATTTGAAAAACTATTTATTTTATTATTTAAAAAAAAAAAAAAAAGTATCTTAATAAACGGGTACCCCGTAACTCCGCCTTTTTCTTTTCCTTTCCTCGTTTAATAAAAAAACAAACTAGTCCTCGCTGCTGCTGGTAGAGAAATCCATTTTCTTTCTTTTTCTGAGCTTCTCAAGGTTTAAGTGATTCTTCTTCTCGGTGCTCGAAGACCGAGGCCGATCAGCCGGATGGCGAGTTGCGCCACCTAGTGTGCAGGCGTTAAATGCATTCTCGGTCAGTGCCGCCTATCGTGCAGGCGCGAATCAGCCAAAGGCGATCGATCGTTCCGCGTCCGGTGTGAAAGCGGTTCGTCTGCTACTCGCTTCGCTTCATCGCGTCGCACTCGGTGTGAAAGGGCCTTGATACGCTACGGTTTCTATGGTAACAGCTCAATCACAGGGACGTGCGCACTGATATTGAACAGATGATATAAATCGTTGATATGGTGATGAGACCTTTATGGAACATTTATGGAAGGAGTCTCCAGTGTCAGCGCTTCGTAACGGTCCGAGGTAAAGCTGTAATTATTCGTATAACAGTGTTTTGAGGAAAAACACACATTTTAAAAAACCATTTAGAGAATCTGTGCGTCCATAAACCTTTTTAGCCGTGTGTATTAGCGTTAGATCATGACGTGACATGACACTTGATTATTTAAAATCTTTATCATGTACAGCTTCAACCTTTTTGTGTTTGATTTGTTGATTTAAACGTCATGGGTCCTTTTTATTTACAGGCTTGTTTTTAGTGTGTTTTCTTTAATAAAACTCCTTTATAAATAAAGGTTGGAATAATCATGTTGATTAAATGAAGTAAAGTGAAACAAACAAAAGAAAAAAGACAGTGATTTATTTTCTGCTGTGTTAATGATTGTTTTTCTGCTCTCGGGGATAATAAACATTTTTATTCGGTTTCAACAATTGGAAAAGCCGTACTGTGCTCTCTCTCTCTCTCTCTCTCTCTCTCTCTCTCTCTCTCTCTCTCTCTCTCTCTCTCTCTCTCTCTCTCTCTCTCTCTCTCTCTCTCTCTCTCTCTCTCAGCAGCATCTGCGTCTCTCATCAAATGAATTAGCCGGTTTATTTTCCACCTTCTCTTTCTCATGACTCGGTAAACACGCATGCGTCCGTATGTGCCGTCACGTGTAACCGCCCACTCACGTGTCATACAGGCGTAATTACAGACAACAAACGTCTGTTTTCACACCTTCCGTCTCTTCTCTCGCTTCTTCCGTGGACGAGTGCCAGACGGAGACCGTACAGCGCTTTATGTTTGTGTGATGCTCAGAGAACTGCAACTATTTTCTTAGTTATAACTTTAATAAAGAAATAACTTTATCTCGTGTGTGTGTGTGTGTGTGTGTGTGTGTGTGTGTGTGTGTGTGTGTGTGTGTGAGAGAGAGAATTTGTGCACTGTGCATTTCCCTGAAAACCTGTTTACTCCCAAAAAAAAAAAAAATCTGAGGACAGATCTCAAAATCATATTTTTATTGAAGAATTTAATAAAAACTTTACTATGCTTTTTCAGGTGGATGAATTTAACCAGCATAGTCGTGTAATGTGGCTCTGATGGCAGGAACGTCAAAAGTAACCGGAACTACTTTTTACTGCTTTGGAAAATTTTGTATAAAAGATTAAAAAAAAAAAAAAAAAAAAAAGGCCATAAGAATTTGGGGGGAAATTTCAAACTTTCTTTGTCTGATCTTCACACCTTCATTCATCTCGGACCGTTTCAGTTTGCAGTTTGTCGTCTCCGTTACGCCATCGGATCAGAACAGATTCCTCCTCCTGGAAAAGTAGTTCCGTCTCTGAGAGGCTTAAGACGGATTTCGAGCTTCATTTATACACAAACGACTCGAAGAGGAGAATTCAGGAACGCGTACGACAGAAATATGTTTCACTTCAGTGTGCATTTATTTATTGATTCTTGACTAAATTTAACTTCTGCGCTTAGATTTTGATTATTTGGCTTAAATTCACTCTTTTTTTTTCTCTTGTGGTTCTGCATTTAACCGTGTGCATCAGCTTTCTCGTATTAAAAGTGTTCTATAAATAATATTTACTTACTTACTAAAGGCTTTTTGTTCTTTTCGTAGAGAAGGGAAAAAAGAGATCACACACACACACACACACACACACACACACACACACACACACACACTACAGTTACAGTAGATTAGCTTTAAGTTCTGTAATTAGACGCCGTGATGCAGTGAAAGAAATATTATTGCTAGATTTTTTTGTACACCTTCAGTTTAAAGTCCTGATTTATGATGCTGTATTGATTTACATCGATCCTCATTTTACTCCTCGTATATCTATCTGTAATTAAAGTGTGTGTGTGTGTGTGTGTGTGAGGGAGAGAGAGAGAGAGAGAGAGAGAGAGAGAGGTGATTGGAGGATGTGATGCTTTCTGGTGAAGTCCTGATCTTGTGCTGTCTTTGAGGAAGAGTGAGAATGAGCCCAAGAGGCAAAAGTGCTGCCACACACACACACACACACACACACACACACACACACACAGGTCAGCAGTTCAGCAGGATGAGTGTCTCTCATGTGGATCTAAATCTTCACAGCTTTATGGCCCTTTTCTGTGAGAGCTAAATTCCAATAAAAAGCGGTTCTGAGGTTCTGAGGTTCCACTCTGTACTTTATCTTTACGACCTGAGACTCGGAGCTGATCTCGGATCAGAAACCACGATCCATCTGTCACATTTCTGACAGACATCCAGCTGAACTTGAAATGATTATTGCTGTAAAGTCTATTTATAGATTAACATTTACAGAGTCCTCCATTAATATCGGCCCCCTCTGTAAATATGAGCAAAGAAGGCTGTGAAAACTTGTCTTTATTGTTTAACCTTTTGAAATTTTGTTCAAAAAAATTTCACAAAAATACTCTGCTCTCATGGATATCAAACAACTGCAAACACAACTCAGGTTTATCCCCCAAAAAATCTTCATTGGCACCCCTATGAATTCATATGAGAAAAATCTATTTGAAGTATATTCCCATTGATATTTTACATTTTTTAATACACCTGGGTGACTAGGAACAGGAAATTGTTCAACCGTGACTTCCTGTTTCACAGGGGTATAAATATGAGGTAACACACAGGCAAAATTCACTTAATCATTCATAACAATGGGTAAGACCAAGGAATATAGCTGTGATGTGCAGCAAAAGGTTGTTGAGCTTCACAAAATGGGAAGTGGCTATAAGAAAATAGCACAAGCATTGAAAATGCCCATTTCCACCATCAGGGCAATAATTAAGAAGTCCCAGTCAACTGGAAATGTTATGAATCGACCTGGAATTAGACGCGTGTCTATATCGTCTCAACACACTGTGAAGAGGATGGTTCGAGCGGCCAAAAAATCTCCAAGGATCACAGCTGGAGAATTGCAGAAGTTAGTTGCGTCTTGGGGTCAGAAAGTCTCCAAAACTACAATCCGAAGTCACCTACATCACCACAAGTTGTTTGGAAGGGTTTCAAGAAAAAAGCCTCTATTCTCATCCAAAAACAAACTCAAGCATCTTCAGTTTGCCAGACACTACTGGAACTTCAGATTCGATCGGGTTCTATGGTCAGATGAAACCAGAATAGAGCTTTTTGGCAATAAACACCAGAGGTGGTTTTGGAGCACACAGAGAGGTAGCCATATGGAAAAGTACCTCATGCCCACGGTTAAATATGGTGGTGGTTCTTTAATGTTTTGGGGCTGTTTTTCCACCAGAGGACCTGGATATTTTGTTAGGATACATGGCATCGTGGACTCTATCAATAGAGTCAATATATCAATATATCAACAGATATTAAATGAAAACCTGACTGCCTCTGCCAGAAAGCTTCAAATGGGCCGTGGTCGGATCTTCCAGTAGGAGAATGATCCAAAACATACATCAAAATCAACACAAAAATGGTTTACTGACCACAAAATCAAGGTCCTGCCCTGGCCATCCCAGTCCCCTGACTTGAAACCCATAGAAAACCTGTGGGGTGAACTGAAGAGGAGAGTCCACCAGCGTGGACCTCAAAATTTGAAGGATCTGGAGAGATTCTATATGGAGGAATGGTCTCAGATCCCTTGCCATGTATTCTCCAACCTCATCAGGCATTATAGGAGAAGACTCAGAGCTGTTATCTTGGCAAAGGGAGGCAGCACAAAGTATTGATTAAAAGGGTGCCAATAATTGTTGCACAACTATATTTAACAAAGATTTTTTTTGATAAACGTTTGTTTTGTTTGCAATTGTTTGATATCCATGAGAACAGAGAATTGAACAAAAGAATCAAAAGGTTAAATGATAAAGACAGTATTAGTGGAGGGCTCTGTAATATTCTATTTAATATAACAAAAACAGCTATTAGATCATTTCATGTTTCTGTAAAATAAATACATAATAATCAAGTAAATTAAATAAAATCCCCCTCTTCCCCTTTTTTCCTGCAATCTCGATGTACAGCGGAGTGTAAGCACTGTGATCAGGTTGATTATTTTCCTCTAACAGCACGTCCCCCAGTGTTTTATTCCTTTTATACCACAGCAAATTACCAACAAATGCCATTTTTTTATTTAGTAAATATTGACCGTTTATCTGTTCGTAGTTCCGTTTAACGTCTGTGTAACGAGTTCCTGTTCTCACTAACGTTCTAGCAGCTATAAACAGTCTTTCCCTCACCAGCCTCACTTACAATCTCCTTACAGAAAACTGTAACTATAGAAACAATAACGTGTTAATGTATAAACGTGTGTATGTGTGTTTTCAGCATGTATGTACAGTGGGGGGGGGGGGGAGTATTTGATCCCCTGCTGATTTTGTACGTTTGCCCACTGACAAAGAAATGATCAGTGTATAATTTTAATGGTAGGTGTATTTTAACAGTGAGAGACAGAATAACAACAAAAAAATCCAGAAAAACACATTTCAGAAAAGTTATAAATTGATTTGCATTTTAATGAGGGAAATAAGTATTTGATCCCCTATCAATCAGCAAGATTTCTGGCCCCCAGGTGTCTTTTACACAGGTAATGAGCTGAGATTAGGAGATCTCTCTTAAAGGGAGTGCTCCTAATCTCAGTTTGTTACCTGTATAAAAGACACCTGCCCACAGAAGCAATCAATCAATCAGATTCCAAACTCTCCACCATGGCCAAGACCAAAGAGCTGTCCAAGAATGTCAAGGACAAGATTGTAGACCTACACGAGGCTGGAATGGGCTACAAGACCATCGCCAAGCAGCTTGGTGAGAAGGTGACAACAGTTGGTGCGATTATTCGCAATTGGAGACACTGTCAGTGATCTCATGCAAGATCTCACCTCGTGGAGTTTCAGTGATCATGGGAACGGTGAAGAATCAGCCCAGAACTACACGGGAGGATGTTGTTAATGATCTCAAGGCAGCTGGGACCATAGGCACCAAGAAACCAATTGGTAACACACTATGCCGTGAAGGACTGAAATCCTGCAGCGCCCGCAAGGTCCCCCTGCTCAAGAAAGCACATGTACAGGCCTGTCTGAAGTTTGCCTGAATGATTCAGAGGAGAACTGGGTGAAAGTGTTGTGGTCAGGTGTGGTCAGATCTCTTTGGCATCAGCTCAACTCGCCGTGTTTGGAGGAGGAGGAATGCTGCCTATAACACCATCCCCACCATCAAACATGGAGGTGGGAACATTATGCTTTGGGGGTGTTTTTCTGCTAAGGGGACAGGACAACTGCACCGCATCAAAGGGATGATGGACGGGGCCATGTACCGTCAAATCTTGGGTGAGAACCTCCTTCCCTCAGCCAGGGCATTGAAAATGACCTTAATGACTTGGAGAGGATCTGCAAAGAGGAGTGGGACAAAATCCCTCCGGAGATGTGTGCAAACCTGGTGGCCAACTACAAGAAACGTCTGACCTCTGTGATTGCCAACAAGGGTTTTGCCACCAAGTACTAAGTCGAAGGGGTCAAATACTTATTTCCCTCATTAAAATGCAAATCAATTTATAACTTTTTTGAAATGTGTTTTTCTGGATTTTTTTGTTGTTATTCTGTCTCTCACTGTTAAAATACACCTACCATTAAAATTATAGACTGATCATTTCTTTGTCAGTGGGCAAACGTACAAAATCAGCAGGGGATCAAATACTTTTTTCCCCCCACTGTATATATATCTGCAATAAGCACAGTGTTATGGCTATAGATATAGGGAGTGTAATAAAATGAAATGTATGCACGATGTTTGTCTGTGTGTGCGTGTCTGAGAGTGTGCGGGTGCCCCTGAGGATTCTGGGATAGGTGATAGGAGAATAGCTTCCAAAAGCACTAGCATTAATACCAATCAAAGCGGCAGTCCTGCCTGAGCGTTGTTTATACGGCGGCGGGATTCAATTATGCGGCGGCGAGCAGAGAGACGCAACGTTACAGCCTGCCAGGGTGACATTTCATTTGCAGTGAATCATGGGAAGCGGAGCGGACCTTCACTGCCCCAAACACCCATTTATTTAAGTGTGTGTGTGTGTGTGTGGGTTTATGTTTATGTGATGCTTAGAGCTGCTCAGAAATGTTCCTTTTCCTTGAATCTGTCTTTGTTTCTTCACTGTATCGTCACTTTGCCTCTGCTTCACTGTTCAAATACTATTCAAATGGAATATTTGCATATTCAAATGACATGATTACATATTCATAAGGCATAATTTACATATTTATGACCTCTCGTTGCCGTTTTCACTTAGCATAAAACTATCAGCTGTGTTTCTTAAACTTTGTGGCTTTTAAGAAGCTCTGAATAAGTGCACGTCGTTTACCGTAATAATTATGATTTATTTGTTGATCAAAGCAACAGATAAGTCTATTAAAAATTAACAAACAAATAATAGATGTGATAATAATGTAACAATTTCCAAAAGGGCTCGTATTTAAATGACACCCGATACTCAGATAAGGCTTTCCTTTCTTCTCCTCGTTCGGTTTGGTCCGAGTCGCCCTGTTAGAGGTGCTGAACAGGAAACATGGCATCAGACAGCCGGGGAATGAATTTAACGTGACACCGATGGGGCAGGGGGAATAAACATGCCGTGACACGGCCAGTAAGTGTTAGAGAGGAGAACGACGGCTGTGTGTCGCCTGTGTGACCTTTGGGGTGTGTGTGTGTGGGGGGGGGGGGGGGGTTGGGGGGCGTCTCTGAACTCCATTTCCCATTCCTGGATAGATGATGTATGCAGATTAGTGCTGTTATCTGTCTCTCACACACACACACACACACACACACACACACACACACACACACACACACACACAGATGTGTTCTTATTTTCATTTCTTTCTCTTTTTTTTGCCTTCGTCTTTTTCTGTCCTGTCCACTTTTTTTTTTAATCCGTTTTTCTTTTTCCGTCTTTTCTTTCCGTCGGTGCGATTTGATCGAAGCAGACGGTGAATGTGATTAATGCACTTTAGGACTCATTCAGGAGGGAATTATGATTAGTGTAATTATCCTGTGACATGGTGTAATTATAAAACGGTGCGACTTCCTGCTGTATGAACAACTTTTTTCTTTTTTTTTCCTTCTTTTTTTTCCCTCTCTCAAGGTTATTCTTTAGAGTTTGAACACTGTATATATAAATAGATCAAAAAATTGCGTTTCAGTTCTGTCACTGATATTTAACTCTGATTTGCATTTCTTCACTATATACGCTCACTACACAGACTGTAGCCCCTATACAGTGCACTGTACGCTCCCTACAACTCCATTTGAGATTCATCCACAGAAAAAGATGGAAATTAAATACATTAAAACACACACACACACACACACACACACACACACACACACACACACACACACACACAGAGTTATTGATTTATTGAAAAGACTTAAGCAGTAAGTGTAGTAAGTTATGTATTCAGTGTTAATGATGTGGGAAAAGCAGCACATTGTGTAAATATTAAATATCATTCTGCTCACTGCTCCTTTAAATAAACTGAATGATACCTTAAACATTTTTTTAAACCAGTGAAACAGTTAATATTTTCAAATTCTAGGTAAATTGTCAATTTTTATATATATTTATTATATGTCTCGGTTCTTTGTTTATCATAATAACCTGTTGATTTGACATGAAGAACTCAATGGAAAGAAATATGGATGGAATTACAGTCCTATCCCAGTAACATTAATCCCACAGGGGAGTGAGAGTAGCCCTTCAATCCCCCCTTCAGCCTGAGCACTGATTCATTTATTATTTATTGTCCGAGTTCTCGGGAGACGCTCCTCCTCTGTGTGGACTTTTCAGCGTGTGGTTTATCAGCCGCTGATCTGATCTGATCTGATCTGATCTGTGGAATAGTCACTGAGGGACGCTGCAGGCTGTGTGTAATCATCAGCATTGATTTTTCAGGATGTTCCTGCCCGGGTGGGATGCAGCTTGCTCTCAGCAGGTCTCGGAGAAGAGGATTAGCAGGAAAGATTTAAAGGAAAAGGTTGTGAGAAAGAAATCGGGGGGAAAGAAAGTAGTGGAGAAATGACCGCGCGTAACAATTCAGTAAATAAACTCAGTTAATCGTTTATTTCTCAAACTGACGTGAGGATAAACACTGAGATGAGTCACCAGTGAAGGGGGCGTGGCCTCTGCACCTCAGTCCCAGTGTAGGGGGCCTGGCCTCTACGCCTCAGTCCCAGTGAAGGGGGCGTGGCCTCTGAACCTCAGTCCCAGTGAAGGGGCGTGGCCTCTGAACCTCAGTCCCAGTGTAGGGGGCCTGGCCTCTACACCTCAGTCCCAGTGTAGGGGGCCTGGCCTCTGCACCTCAGTCCCAGTGTAGGGGGCCCGTCCTC
>CM042563.1:1137500-1157500 GCA_023630585.1 Cranoglanis bouderius | reverse complement strand
TCAGTCAGTGTAAGGAATATTCCTTTGGGTTTTATTCACTTATGTTACATGTGTGTGTGTGTGTGTGTGTGTGTGTGTGTGTGTGTTTGTTAATGACCCCATGAAATGTTCAGATGTTACAGTAGTCCTAAATTATAACCGGAATTTAAACAAAACGTGTATGTTGGTCAAGGCTCGGGGTCGTAATGTCCATTTGGGGTTGTTTGCCCAACAAGTTTGGGAACTGATGGATTAGGGACTTGCTCCAGGACCCACCAGTAGCAGTTTGCCGATCGTGGGATTTGAACTCACAACCTTCTGATCAGTAGCCTTAAGCACTAAAGCACCACTCCCACAGCAGGAGTTCTGCAGTGTCGGCGATTTCCTTCTGTTCTTCCTGGTCTAAAATTCACACGTACGATTTGTTGCCATTTATCTTCACCCAACCTGCAATGGTGCTTGATTTTATGGTGGAATTTTATTTTATTTTATTTTATTTTATTTTAAAGCGTTTGTTTTTTTCCCTTCAGTCAGGAAGGCCGTGTTTGTAAAAGTAAAAGAGTCGAAATGTCTCGCTGTCTCTGTTTCTCTCTGTTCTTGGGCTATTTAAGTGCTTTGGCAGTGACACTGAGTGGCTGGACTCTGAATAATTCACTGCTGAGTACTCTGTGTGTGTGTGTGTGTGTGTGTGTGTGTGTGTGTGTGTGTGTCTGACTGAGCGACTGCCACGAAGTGCTTATGTCATTTTCTCAGCTGGTCATCCCAGTGTGCTGCCTGCTTCTCTCTGTCCGACTCACAGAGAGGTCCAATCAGCCCTGACCATCTGGGGGAAGAGCTGAATCCTTAATGAAGTGTTCTGCACTGAGAGGATGTTCTTGGAGACCACTGCTAGGCATGCTGGGATACTTGTGGGTGGGTGGGTTGGTGGGGGGTGTTAATGGCAGTAGTGGAGTGGTTGAACGTCGGAATGGAGTAGAGGACGACTTGGCCAACGAGAAATGTGAAAGACGGCAGTAAAGACGGAGACGGAGGCATTTACCCGTTGTTGTTTTTTTTTTTCTTTTAACCCGTTGCTATGGCGATAGTTATCGGAGACACCTGATAAGTGCGCTTTTCATTTGTTTTTTTCCCCACTTTTTCATTCGGCCACACCAAACGTGAATAACATACAAGCACATTCACTGAAGGGGAAAGGACGCAGGACACAGGAACTGAAAGATGCACATGTAGTTATTTTATCTAGATGAACTTTGACCTGTGATTTTGCAAACTTCAGTCCAGGAGAAAAGAAAAAAGTAAACATTTTTTATTTCTTATGTCAACTGCCAGGACATTCAGTGATATAACTACATTTAATATGCTCTTTCTTTCTATTTCTGCAGTGACATTGTCTGTGTCTGTTTAGTTTTCCAAATATTTGGATTTAAACCCAAAGTGGGCGTGGCCTAAAGCATGAGGTTTGTTTTCCTTTCGTTTCTTCTCTCTCTCTCTCTCTCTCTCTGTCTCTCTCTCTTTTTTAATAGAAAAAAATAAAAATAGAAATAGAGGTGTGTGCAGGACTTCTTTTCGTGCAGTTTTTGTTTGTATCTGCCAGCCATATTTTCTAACATATTTAGTTCCCCAAAATATCTGAGCACGTGCTCGCGCCCACAAGCTTCATCTCACTGCTCGCCCGTGTGAAAGTAAAAACCTCCAGCTTTTTATTTTTTAATTTTTTATTATTATTCTGTGTGCTGATTTCCCAGACAGCATAAAATTGTTAAGTTGCTAGAGGACGTCTGTAGTAATTCTAACTCGATTCACACAGGAAAAGTGATCTCTGTAAAAATCACAGAGATGGGCGTGTTGTAGGGGGCGGGGCCACGGCACTTGCACTTGATCATTAGTAGGTCACATGCCCATAACATGTCTGTAGTCTGTACCTGTGCTAGGGACGTACCTAAAATCCCCGGAAACATCACTTCTCTGACACGTCGTCTGTGTTTTATTGTTCTGTGTTTTGAACATTTTTGGATTTTTTGGTGGACAGGAGCGAGGAGCCTTTATCCTGAAGGAAAAAAAAGCATAACTTAAAGAAAAATACAGCATAATCTTTTCAGACACACAGATGCGGATGGTTCTAAAATCCCGGAGATGTTCCTGTGATAATTACATTATCCCACCTACCCATGTAACAGTAATACAGCCTGAACAGGGCTTTAGACAGCAGGAACTCTCATCTCTGAGATCAGTCGACTCGCATGCATCACAGTGAGAGAACATTCCGGATGCTGAGGGTGAAGTGAAGGACAAACCTAACCATTTTCCTCCTGTGGGGTCCCAGCATGCTTATCAAACCCCTCCCACACATTCAGCCCTTCCCTGCACAATTGAGGTCTTTCTTCAGCATCGTCCATTGTTTGTGATGAGGTTTCGGATTTTTGAAGCATTTTCTTTCATCTTGTTTCATGCTGCCGTCGTATCGTGGTCCTGGAACCGAGTCTGAAGCCTCGCCGGGTTCCTCAAGACTAAAAACAATGTTTATTTCCTCAGAGTAGTTGCTGTGCTCATGAGCACGGATTGCTCTAATGGTGCCAGATGTTTGATGAGGATTTAGACCAGAGGGTTTGAGACGAGCTGGACAAAGGCTTTGTGATCCAGACTGTGTTGTCCTGAGGCCTTCTATATTTGCTTTGCTTCTGCTGAATGATCTCCGTACCCTCTCTGTAGAATGTTGATATATATATTTAGAGAAAGATCTCGCAGAACTCAGACAGCTCCTGTTTTTTTTTTTTTTTTTGTAATTTTATTTTCGCAGTAAAACAATAACCTCTCAAGATGAACAGTCTCTGTGCTGATTTTTTTTATTTTATATATTTTTTTTGGTTTACTCTGTGCTTGGTGCCAAATAACCTGAACGGTTCGTTGGAGTCAAGACTGCTCTTTCCCAAGTGGACATGTAAGTGGATGTTTTGCTGAGTTTAGCGTATTTTTTTTCCCAGCGCTAGCCTGGAGCAATGAAGACCTCAGTGCACCGTGGTATGGGTTTAAAAAAAGAGTGAATGTGAGATACGAGCAAAGAGATGCTGATAGGGCTGCGGGCCAAGAAAAATCAATAGGAACACCCACGCGTGCGGCGCACACACACTCGAGAGCCATCTGTTGTGTGAGAAAACCCAAAAACCACTTCGGAGAGCGAGCAAGGAAATCAAGTGCATTCACACACATTCCCAACTTTATGAACAGTTTCATCAATCAGCCGTGTTTTTCTGGAGCTTGTTGGATAGCTGGAGCAAACCAGAGGTCAGTGTTCATTTGACCTGCCTGCAAAGGACCATAATAAAGTTTTAGGGGGAGACCGCAGAGTCTAAGTATGAAGAGTTGGCAAGTTTTTGCTTGGCGTAGAGAATGGACTTGTTTGAGGTTTGTTCTGCAAAAACTATAAAACAGCTTGATGTGGGTTATCAAGATGTTAGTGACCAGAATGTTGAAATCCCAGAACTGCCAAAGGCACTGTTTCGCCATTGATTTAAGATATTTATCCATTAACTTCTCAAGAAGTGCTAGCCAGTAACCAATGATCGCACCAGCTTTTTTTAATTTGCATGCAGGCGGATGCAATCTGGGGTGCATTTAAATAAAATCAAAGACGTGTGCTGCGGAGGAGCTGTGACGATTCCTGTGGCTACTGAGAGATGAGCTGCTTTCTTTAAGGCTGTGATCCTTGTCCATTCCTAGCCCTAGGCTGTACTCGGGGGAGATGCTGTTGTCCATATAAAGAACGTCCTTTATAGTTTATTAATGGTCTCTGCATTCAATTATTGAACCCCTAATTCTATTACTATTAACCTTTAAAACCATAAAGGTGTCACAATTACTAAAAAAAACCCCAATTCCAAAAAAGTTGGGACGGTGTGTAAAACGTAAATAAAAACAGAATGCAATGATTTGCAAATCTCTTAAACCCATATGTTATTCACAATAGAACATAGAAAACATATCATATATACAATTTCAAGGGAAAAAAAACAAGGTAATTTCGAATTTGCTGGCAGCAACACGTCAAAATACGAAGAATAAGACGACCCAGGACTGTTGAGCAGCTAGAATCCTGTATCAGACACGAATGGGACAACATTCCTCTCCCAAAATTCCAGCAACCGGTCTCCTCAGTTCCCAGACGTATACAGAGTGTAGTTAAAAGAAGAGGGGACGCTACACAGTGGTACCTTTATTTTTTTTTCCTTAAAATTTCCTCAGTTTAAACAGTTGATACGCAGAACCTAGGAATTTTGCTACGAAATCAAAACCAGAACTGGGGTTTTCTGAATATATGAGTGAATATCGAAGTGTTTCCTCAATAATCTCGTGGGAAAGCATGTCAGCTTTCCTTCCCGTAGGAGCTACAGGATGCACCATTGGAGGTGACACAGCAGGCTTTCTGCAGAGTCAGGCTCTCTCTCTCTCTCTCTCTCTCTCTGTCTGTCTGTCTCTGCATTTAGGGACTTAGGGCCTGGCTAATGCATTGACGTATCCAAATGACCTGATGCCGTCGACCCCCACGTCTGAGTAAAAGGTCTTCGCTGCTTTGAAAGTAAGTTACAGCGGCACAGGAACGGAGACGTTTAACTAAAGATCTGAGCAATAAGCAAAGTAAACGAATATGAATATGACTTGCAGCCTAAATTTGTTTTTGAAGACGCTATCTGAACTATCCAAGCCTGTCGGAAACGAGCACGAGATGTCTGAATACATGTACTGCTGGGTTTCTACGGTAATCTGCAGAGAAACCTGTGTTTCTAAAAGCTGTCTTTCAAGTGCAAAGGAAAAAAGAAAAGAAGCCCCGTCAGACGTGTCTCACCTGGTTTTCTGCAGCAGTGGAGTCAGGCAGGGGGAAAAAAAAAGAGACGGAAAATGGTTTCGGCCGCCCGTGGTTGTTCGGGGTGTGGAGTTTGAGGGACACGTTGTGCTGATGAGTAAATGATCCGGACGTCATAGTGCCAAGGAGAACAGAACATCCTAACTGCTAGAACATCCTAAATTGCGTACGTACAGTGTACTCTATACTGAAGAGATGGAGATTGATTTTAATACGGTGCACTTAACCGTGCGATCAGATGCCGTGTGGGACTCGAATCTCGAACGCGTCCTGAATCTGGATTGTGTGTCACGATAAGATTCTAGCGGCATACCTTTACGTTTGGTCAAATCGGTGAGCTGGATTGAAATTGCGTTAAAATCGCAGCTTTAGGAGCTTTAAAATTGCAGAGCAAGGCCCCGACTCCAGCAGTCCCATCTTCAGAAGATGCTTTTTATGCCGTGCAATGCAGCAGCACTGAGTCTGCCAGTTACTACAAACATTCGTTGCTACGCGCCGCAGATCGATTATGAAAAGATCAGTAATGGGAGTGTAAGGGCATCAGTTAATGTTTAGGTGAAATACGTACTGTTGTAAAAATAGTTCACGGAATCTTCGTCCAAACGTGCGTCAGTTCTTGATCGAGGTACTTACGTCACACTGCGTTATTTTCCAGTCCCTCCAGGAATTCGCGATTTTGTGATTCGGAGAATATTCTGAGGTGCGTGCAATTTTTCAAAATGACAGCAGATTTTCCGCAGATTTGGGCCGAGACGCGTGTCATGTGACGTCATCGCGAACACGAGTACAGCTAAAAGATCTCATTTACCAACAAACGTCACTGCAGAAGAACTATTTCGTGCAGTTTGCGAATTCGCCAATTCAAGTAGTTTTCCGCCAAAGACTATTTCGTGTGACTATTTTGTAGCAAACTGATCAAATCTGTGGTTTTGGGACAGAGAGGTTCTTACACACCACGCCCTTATTCTCCAGGTCGTCCGTCCATAATAAGACCCACTTCCATTTCTCTGTCCTGTCTTATGTGTTTACGTTCAAACCTTCCACCCTTTCTTCCTATTGATCGTGTTTTCTCTCTGTCCATCTCCTCTGTGTTTAATATCTCTGTTCTCTCTCTCTCTCTCTCTCTCTCTCTCTCTCTCTCTCTCTCTCTCTCTCTCTCTCTCTCTCTCTCTCTCTCACTCGGTCTCTTTTTCTCCCTCACCACAGTTTGTTATCCACACTAAACGCCTGTATTCGTTCTTATCCTTCATTTCGTTCTCTGTAAATCTGACGCAGACACACACCCCTGGCTTCCTCTCTTTTGTTTCTTTCTTTCTTTCTTTCTTTCTTTTCTTTTTTTTACACACTACGACATCCTGTCTTTTAATTAAATCTCAGCCCATCCAAAAAAGGGGATTAATAAAAGAAGAGCTGTTAATTACACAACAAGGTCACTGGTGCTTCAGTTTAATTGCTGCTCTCTGATTGTGTTCCTGACTCATTCTTTATTCCGCCGGCAGCGTGACGGATGCCGTTAATGGTTGCTCGCGTGCTCTTGGCAGGTCCTGTGTGCGTGGAAGGGATAAGTGTGTGTGTGTGTGTGTGTGTGTGTGTGTGTGTGTGTGTGTGTGTCTAAGTGAATTCTTCTTCTTTGTGTGAGAGGCCTTCTCAGCGCCAGAGCTCTCACTGATTTTCAGACACGTCGGAATACTAAACGTGACTTATTCTGCGTTCCTGCAACTTTTTTCATGTCAGAGGTGGAAAGTAAGTTCCACTTAGTCATGAATGGAGCGGTATGCTTGAGATTTTCTGGCGGATCTGATTATCACCATCAGTCAAGAAATGGCCTGATTTGAAATAACCATGAACCATTTCTGCCAGTGATGCCGTTCTGAAGTTGCAGGTTTACTGGCACCGGTCATGTCTTCCCAGCCTCAGTGTGTAAACATAGATATTTGGGTTTAAGTAACTGAAACTGAAACACTCTGATGCTAAATTCATTTTATGTGCTGTGTGCACGTGCGACACGAATCATTCTCGGTGTGTCGAATCGACTCCAAACTGTGTGTTTTTTGTTTTTTTTTCCTTCGGCGCCTGGAATCGGTGAATCGACTCTTTTTGGGATCGACTTTGATGTGACCCAAAAGCAGGATGCGGACTTGATGAATTTACACACAAGATGTACTAAAAATATATAGTGTGTATGCTTAGAAATGCTACTTTTCCTCTGCGTAATGCACGTACTTCATAACACGTGTCTCACAGACTAATTATTTATTTGAGACCATGTTGATTTTGAGCCCTTTGAGTTGTCATAGCGCGAGATGTTTTCTGATACGGCATGAAAAATCGATAAACGTGACCGTAAACGTGCGATTAAGCCAGAAAACCGGATAGTACGACTCAAAATAAGGCACACGGGATTCTGCCACGCTGTCCTGTCCAAACAGTCTGAGATGGGAGCAGAGTGACGGAGTACTCGGGGCGGGTCTTTTAAAATGATCGACAGGAAGCCAATGTAAACACAGGCACCGGTTTTCTCAGCCGTGTGTTCATTTCATTGCTTATACAATTTTTTTATGCTCTAGGTTTTTTTTTTTTTTTTTATACTAGTATAAAACCTTTACAATGAGTCATTTCCCTTTGACGCCATAGTCACCTGTGATTATTCTGTCACTGGCTGATGTGTTACTGAGTATTAGTGCCTCATTAGCAGTGCTTTATAATCTTAATGGGTTTTTTTTTTTTTTCCGTTCTTAGAATGAGTGGAGTATGAATGAGAAAAGGAAAGAAAACAATCAGCGTTCTAGGAAAGCGATCCAGAACCTAGAGTGTGAAATGCTCTTCATTTAACCTCTCTATTGATTCCTCAGCCTTACAGGTCCATATATCTAACACCTCTCTCAGTTGTTTTCTTAGCCTTGCCCCATTGTTATAGATTTCCGAAAGCCTGTGCAGATTGTAGAACAGGTGTCTGTATTTATATTCATAATCTGTCTCCAGTCTTCCTAAGAGCGAGCTCTCTAAAGCAGATCTTCTCAACCTGTTTCACTTATCAGAATTACCCGGTCCGACTGGTCCAGTTCGTAGGCGTAGCTGCTGCGCCGTCTCATTTCTCTAAACCCAGCCTTTTTAACCGGAATTTTTTTTTTTTTTGGAAGTGAGCAGTTAAAATGCTCACGTTGTCAGAATGAGTCATTTTCTTTTGTTTCATCTAAAGATCACGCCGAACATTTTCTGCTGAAAACCAGAACAAGCGAAAGCTTCATTACTCTCAGCAAACAGTGAGATATGGGCTTTGTTGGATGAAGCGATTGCACACAGAGCTATTTCATTCTGCCCGATTTTTTCTCGACCTCTACATTTCCAATATTTCTGAGAAAGTGGTTCAGATTTGGTTTCGTCTTGCATTGTGTGCACGTTTCAATCATAATATCTGGCGTGTCTGGAGGTGTTGGTTCTATTCCATGTCATTTCCCTGAACCTAACACATGAAATTGCTCTGAAATTCAGATGCAGACACAAACCATCAATTTATCAACATGCATGAGGCTCTTTTTTTTTTTTTTTTTTTTAACTTCGTCCTGCTTCTGCCTGCCTGCTTTCGCCTCTCATCTCTCCCTCTGTGCAGTGATGGATGGCTGATGGAGCAGATGTGGATGTTGAGATGTTAGATTAGGGCTAGAAGGGACAGGGACTGCAACAAATAAATTACACTGATGAGGCCTGATTTTTTCACACCTGACCATCACACCCATATGTGCTTGTTGAACATCCCATTCCAGATCTAGTCCCCCTTGCTGTTATAATAGTGGAAGGCTTTTCACTAGATTTTGGGGCGTGGCTGTGGGGATTTGTGTTCATTTAGCTACAAGAGCATTAGTGAGGTTGATGTCAGGTACTGATGTTGGGATGCGGAGGAGGCTCCAGTTCCAGTTCATCCCCAAAGGTGTTCAGTGGATTTGTGCAGGACACACGAGTGCTTCTACCCTCTTCCAACCTTAACGCACTATGTCTTCATGGAGCTCGCATTGTGCACCCAAGCAGTTCAGAGGATTTGTACTTGCAACCTTCTGATCCATAGTCCAGAGCCCTAACCACAGAGCCACCACTGGGAGCAAATTGGAATCATGGGGTCAGATGGGATGACATTCTTCTGGCTAAATAAAAAAAAAATGGTGGTAATTCAGATATGTTCATTTCTTTCTTTGCTTGCTTTTCTTTCTTGGCTTTATTTCTTCTTCTGCACTTTTTAAGTGTGTGTGTGTGTGTGTGAATCCATGAGGTGACTATGATCTGCAAAGGCAGTGACCCAAACGGACAAGTTCACAAGAGAGTAGCTCAGCATTCACGGCTGCGTGCAATACAACGCGGTCTGACTCTCAATCTATCCATCTCTCTCTCACATACACACCATGAGAAGACCCACCAGCCCCCACGGTTAGGTAGGCGAAAGCTGATTGGGTTCAGGCCGGCCTCATGGCCTCGGCGTCAGGCCTGGATGAGCAGAGCTCCTCGGCTGTGGACGTGAACAAATCACCTCACATCTGAGCTAAATGGAAGCCATCCGTCAGATGGGACAGAAAGCAAACAAAATCCTGAGACGGACCGCTGGGCCACTTTTGATGATGTCATGCCATGGCGTGTCCTCACACCTTGGAACTGGGTGACATAATGTGGTGGTGAACCTGGTGTGAGGGCAGAACCGTTGATGGAGGAACAGCATGATTTGAAATAGTCTGAGATGACTGCAGATGGAAGGAGGTACTAAGGTCTTATTACGAGAGAGGGAGGACAGAATGTGTGATGCCTTTCAGAAGAGAAAAAAAGAATAAACAATGAACGAACAGCCATGGCTGAATAAGCGTGATGGAAGAGACAAAAACAAAATGGGTTTCTTTGAAACAGGCTCAGCGTGCTCACAGCATCCCCCTGGTTTTAATCAAACATTTACATGGATCACGACTGATAAGACGTCGAGGAAGAGGAGCGTGAAGCTGGAATGAGAGCCACCACTGAGATTATGATTGAGACTGAGCAGTGTAATATCCTGTAATTGGGCATCATGGCCATGTTGATGCTATTATTCTGTCGTAATAAACTGGAGGGTGTGGATCCGGGAGGGATTCGGTTATGTGCGCTGTTTATCAGTTGCCTCAGCGTCAATTGTAATTTAACATCCCCTTTATTTAACGCATACAAATTATATTGATTAGAATGTAAAAGTCAGAAAGATCAGCAGTTTTATCCTGGGTTAGAATGGTGTGATCTGAATACAGTGATCTGTTTAAACATCTGATTTAGTGCAAGATGCACCATGTATAATGAGAGAAAAGGAAGGATAAGAAAAAACAGAGGATTTCATGCAGGAATCTTTCCCTTTCTCTCTCTCTCTCTCTCTCTCTCTCTGCCTTAATAAATCACCCTGCCTCAGTAAGTTTTATATGACATTCCTGTCCTCACAAATCCTTGTGATTTAGACCCTGCTGACTATTACAGGCCACTGACGGTGATGATGTAATCTTTGTTTAGGACATGTGAGAGTTCCCATTAAAGAGAGTTCTGATTAAAATGTCACACAAGTCGAAGCCTTTATAATCTCCCAGTCCTGTTAAATGGGCTTCACAGAAATGCCTTCATTTGAAAACTCCAGATCCATTTGTGTACGCTCAACAAAGACCAGGACAGAACAGGACGTGGTGTCCTACTTTGCCAAGACTCTGCTTTATGTAAAAGCGTTGACCAAAAGAGAAAGAGACTAAAAGGAATGGACCGAATAAGTCTGATCATGTTAATGGCGCCCCGTGTGAGGAGGCCACACAATCCTACTTCCTAATTGACGGGACCCTCAAAATAGCCCTTTCCTGTCAGCAGTAATGTGGATTTATCCCATTTATTAAAGTGCCGTTCATAAATTAAAATTCACAGCTTAAAGCTAGTGATCAGAACGAGATGATATGAATTATTGATTCCTCCACCAGCCTGCTACAAATCTGGCCTGACATTTTGGATATAAGGTGGCGCAGAGTTATGGTTCCAAATAATGACGTCCATTTGCGGGTGTGCGTAGAGCAAACACTCTTTTTAAGGCGTATTAATATTCATTAATACCTTCTGTCCGAGAATACGGTTCATTATTCATGCTTGACGTGTTAGACACTTTTTTGATTTATTGACGCAGGATACAAGGGAATTTTTGGTTAAATTTGATCATTTTAACAAAAAAAAAAAACCCCGCAAATTATTTGTAAGTCATTAGAGCAGCTAGAAGAATTTCTTTTTTTTTTTAATACTCCGCCCTTCGTCTCTTGCGTCACCGCTTTTCTGGTGTCTGTACAAATTTCGTATACTAGTGAAATTCCTGCCAAAAGCAACAATACGTGTTAAGTATTCCAGTGTACTCATTAATAAAGCTGCGGCGCGCATCACCTGGTCCTTGGGGAAACGTATCCGTCTGTAACTGTTATATCTGTATTAGTGCACCTGGAGGGAGCTATGAAACCAGTCAGATCCCTGCGTCTCTTTAATCAGCCCCAGCTAAACGCTGTACAAGACAAATTGATGAGCTCGTAGCCAGCTGGCTTGGCAGGAGGCCCTAGTGTTCTGCGAGGGAACCAGAAAACAGTTTGGCACCGATAATTGTTCGGGGTGCCACATTTTGGGTACAAATTGTGCAGATGTTCTGTCACTTTGATGTCCTCCTTAGGGAGAAGGCTTGCCTCTCCCCCCCCCCCTAAGCTTCAAGTCCAATTTTTGTCATCATGTTTATATGCAAAAGAAAAGAAAAAAAAAAAAAAAAACGAGCCCCAGGATCAGGGTGCAACGTGCAAGACAGCACATGACCGTCGTATTGTTTTTTGTTGTCGGCTGAGTATGCAGAACATCTGAGGCAGCAGGGATAGAAACAAGAAAGCGAGGCACAGCAGCAGTGTTCAGCTCTGATTTATTCCGTATGATTTTCCGCCTCGCCATCTACATCAAGCGCTGCACTGCGCAAACAAACCGAGGCATCAAAAAGCTCCGAATTCAGACCCAGACCCAGCCTGTACGCTCCGGGTTAACGCGAGACTAAAGATTGGTGTTTGAGGACAGAGTGTTGTCAGTGGGTATGTAATGACAGGCATTAGCTCAGCGATTATTCAGTCTACACGCAGTTTCCTGTTCTACAGACTTCAGATTAGTTCTGACAGGAAGGTGAGGCAGAACGTGATTTCCTGTCACAGGTTACCATCGAATCCACTCAGCTCCAAATCTCTGTTGTTGGATTGAAAGGGTTTTTAAGTGGGTTTGCGGGTGTTGCTTTTTTGGGGATTTAGTTCAGGAGTATGTTAACAGAATTCAATTTTACATTTCCGTGCTCCAACAAATTAAAAATTTGAAGTTAATTATGCAGAGTTGCTACAGGAGCGCAACAGGAACTGAGTATTTTTGCTCTCCACTTTATTTACACACTCCTACCTGGTTGCTAACTGTTTAGGCGTAAAGTTAACGAGACTCATATATGTAAATATCATCCTCATCCTCAGTGACGTTAAGATCTGTTATGTGGCTCGGGTTTGTACATCGTCTTTGTTGTCTTAATGTGTATTTTTCTTGGTTAATATTGGAAGTCCTAACACCTCGTCACGCCACAGAGCATCCAGTCAAGTACATTTTTACTGCCAGCCAATCACAGTCATGCTAGCTTTTCAGTGGCTTGCTATACATGTTTGAACATGTAGAATTGGTATAATTTTGCAAAATTATATCAAATTTTACATTTTTGTGGTGCAACAAATTTAAAATGTAGTGCACCAGATTCACCATGGGGCACCTGATTATTTCTTGAGTGTTGATTGGGTGAAGTTCATGATACTCCTGAGATGCCAGTGATCCCGACCCATTCTGCTGCCCTACTTCTGGTTGGAGATCTCATCAACTGGAAGTCACATGCTGCTGCTGAGGCCCCACGCGGCGCAGGCTAAAGATCATTGAGATTACTGAGGATGGTACCATTTAAAAACCATAAAGATGGCTTTGGACCTCAATTCATATGAACAGTTATGCTATGATGGCTTTAGGACTGCAATTACCACAAACAGTTTTACACTCAAGTCTCCATCAGTGAACAAACAAAACAGATTTCATGTAAAAAAAACTGTAATGAATTTTCCTGGTTACCTGGATTTGGTCTGATTCCTCTCAAGGTTTCTTCTTCATGTCGTCTCAGGGGGTTTTTCCTCACCACCGTCACCACTGGCTGCTTATTGGGGATAAATTCATACATTTAAAATCTATATCCTGAATTTATACATTTCTGTAAAGCTGCTTTGGGACAATGACCACTGTTAAAAGCGCTATACAAATAAAACTGGATTGAATTGAATTTTGTAATTATTAAATCTCACTCTGGTTTGTTTTTCTGTTTGCAGCATGTCCACCAGGCACCTATAAGATGTCGTCCCAGCAGCAGGAGTGTTTACCGTGTCCCGCTCACAGTGTGGCCGAGGACGATGGCTCCGTTGTGTGTGTGTGTGAAGAGGGCCACTTTCGAACGCCGCTGGACCCCCCCTCGGCTCCGTGCACACGTACGTAACGTGAAATGGCACACTACAGTGCATTATGAAAGCATTCATACCACTGTTAGATTAAATAAAAGTAAAACAACATGTATTACAGAAGAATTTCACTTTGCCCTGCTCGTTGGACACGATTCAGAGCCATGATTCATTTGATATGATTCGGTGGAAATGACTCATCGCAAATGATTCTTTCGGCTGCGACGTCAAAGGAATCATCCGTAGACCTCCGCAAAAAACATCTGGGGCGTTGTACCGAAGCATTTCTGCAGTGTGGAAAGTCTGTGAAGAACACTGTGACGTCCTTTCTTTTTAAAGGGAAGAAGTTCTAAATCACAGCGGGAACAGAGGAGAGGAGGGCTTTAGTCAGGGAGGTCAATAAGAACCAGAAGGTCTGATGGGACTGATGGGATTTCAGAGGTCTTGTGTGAAGATGGAGAACATAAATAGCCAGAAGGATAGCCATCTCTGCAGCACTCTACCAATCAGGTCTTCATAGTGAGATGGTTTGGTTGGAATTTTTTTTCCAAAAGGAACCTAAAGGATTCTCAGCCCAGACGATCTGATGAAACCGAGATGAAACCAGAAACAAGACTAGGGGAAACAAGACTCCGCTCATCACCTGATGGATTCAACCTGATGGAGCTGCAGAGAGAAATGGAAGAACATTCCAAAATCCAGCTGTGCCAATCCGGTAGCATCAACCCCAAGAAAAGCTCAGATCACTGCCGTGGTGCTTCAGCAAAGTACTGAGTAAAAGCTCTGGGGCTGTAACAAAACAAAGGGATAAAAGGGTGTGTGTGTGAATACTTTCGTAATGCGCTATTACCCATGATACCCTTATAAACCTCATCCATCACATTAACCGCTTTTGTCTGTGTGTGTCTGTGTGTGTGTGTGTGTGTGTGTGTGTGTGTGTGTGTGTGTGTTTCACTATCAGATACACAATCCCATTGATTACCTTTTTAATTTTGTTTATGGCTGGAGCACGGCGCTCATGGCCGAGAGGTTATCACACTTATCATACGCCGAGGAGACAAAAGAGAGAGAGAGAGAAGAAAAAAAGAAAGCTTCAGTGGCTTTTACGGGGTTGAATGGGTTTCTCTGGCTTTCAGCTGAACGAGGGATCGGTGATTAATTTTATAGCGTCGTAATTGCACTTTTAATTACAATATTGATTAGTGCTGCTTTTACATCGCCGGCAGGGCTTGTGATAGCATTTATAGAGGTGCAATTACTGCGTAAATTACGTTATTGATTGCGTAATTACCGTCATCAGGACCGGCCGCGAACGTAGGTTGAGAATGTAGAGATGAGATGCGAGAATTTTGAGGGATTTCAGACAGTGGAATTACTGAAAAACAACAACAACAACACAGCAGCAGAGTTTCAGATATGCGAGTATATGAATAAATAAAAAGCTGTGCGCAATCCAACCCGATTATAAATGCACCGTGTTAATGCGATGATCAGGTGAACTCTAATTACTCCGAGTTGCAGCATCAGGAGCTGAGTGTATTTGCTCTCTCTGTTTTATTTACACGCTCCTACACTGTTTCTGATCACGCAGGCGCAAAGTTGAAGACTAGAACTCCTTTATTTAATGTACCATGTGCGTAAATCGTCTACTAGTCACGATCAGTGATCTCATTAAGATCTATTCTATGGCTCCAGGAAAGTGTCAGAACACCGTCTTCGTTAATATCAGAAGCACGAACACCTCCGCCGAGCCGCAGAGCATCGCCATAGAGCATCGTTTTTACCGTCAGCCAATCAGAGTCATGCTGGCTTTTCATTGGCTAGCTCTACATGTTTGAACGTGTAGAATTGGTATCACTTGCTGATATCGGTGCACAATATATCCCACACGAGCTGAGCTAAACGATAGCCAGAAAGTTCAGACTGTTTGGGGTTTTTTTATTTTTTTTTCCAGAAAAATGTGCCTGTGGCTTATTTTTTAATGGTTCCATGTGCTAACTTTCCCAGCGATGTCTTTCTTCTCGACTAAACTGTAGTGTAGGTATTGCTATAAGACAAATCCATTGAGGGAACTCTTTAAAGGTTCAACGTAGAACAAAGTATTTCCCTTTTAGAAAGAGCTCCAAGATCCTTTTTTTTAGGAGGTTAAGAACCCTTAAAGACTCTTCAGAACTATTTTGTCTAATTGTGTACTAAGTACCAGGACAGTTTAGAAGAAGAAGATAAAGAGAAATTATTTTGTTTAGTTTGTACCGCAAACTTCTTAGAAAAAGTTTTAGTTCCTCAAAGGTTCTTTAAGGGTAAGGGTGCTTTTTTTTTTTTTGTTTGTTTGTTTGTTTTGTTTTTTTAACCATGATGGTTAATGGTTCTTAAAGTAGTGTCCTGAAGAATCCGAAGGTGTGATGGGGCCTTTGCTGTTTTATTATTATTATTATTATTATTATTAATATTAATATTATTATTATTGATTTTTTAAAAATTTATTTATTTTTATGTCTGTGCATTCCTTACTGAATCATTCATTTCACACCAAACATGTTCAAGATTATAACGGAAGTCTAGTCAGTTCAACTTACCACCCCACACACACACACACACACACACACACACACACACACACACACACACACACACACACCCCCCCCCACTCACACACCCCTTGATATTGACTTTTACAGTATTTCTTTGTTTTTTTACCCTCTTAAGGACCGCCTTCTCCTCCACGAGACTTGCTCTACACCCTCAAACAGTCCACCCTCATCCTGGAATGGGCCGCCCCGACGGACACGGGCGGTCGTGGTGACGTGAGCTACAGCGTGGCGTGTCAGCGCTGCGTCTCTGGCCCGCGGGAACACTGTGAGCCATGCGGCGCTAACGTGGGCTTCGTGCCTCAGCAGAGCGGCCTGAGCGGGCGTACGGTCACCGTACTCAACCTGCTGCCCAACGCCAACTACACCTTCAGTGTGGAGGCCAGGAACGGCGTCTCTGAGCTGCTGCCCAACAAACGCTTCTACGCCCAGGTCAACATCTCCACCAGCCTGCCAGGTAACTGCAAAAATGTTTCAACAAATAATTAGCTTCTCCGTTATTGGCTGGCTCTAGATATTAAAACCAGTGTTAGTGTTAGAGCAGCTCGGTTTAACTTCCTCTCATTACCAGCACTGGATGTCAAAATACAGTGGTCGTAAATATCCTGTATATCATAAATTAATCTGTTAGCTATTATAAACAATATTTATGAAAATGGTCAGCAGGGATCCTCTTGTTGGTAGGTGGGAAGAAGAGATGAGATATGGAGCTAAGAAGACAATGACTGATCACATTTTTGTTTCAGGTTTATGTTTGTGAGCTCGGTCCTCTGAGGTCAGAATAATAACCAGACATCATCTCTAACATATGAAAGTGAGAAGAAAAAAATAGATCTTACATTTTCATGGAGTGGAAATTTTTTTCAGTTGTTAGTAAAAGTCTAAAGTGGGTCAGATTGACCGGAAATATTTCAAACGTTCCATTTGATGTGTAATTATACACCTTAAAATATGCCTTTGTAATATTTCTTTAGTTAATTGTACAAAAAAAAAAAAAAAAAAAAAAACCCTCGAGTCTCTCACTTCAGTCGCAGGCCTTTAGTCTGTAGAACTAGATTTAGTTCCTTATTCAAAAAGTTAATGAGCTTGAATTACACATTATTGGCTCTCAGACAAAAAAAAAAAAAAGACTTTCAAAAAGTGATTGTCTCTAACATCTATTACTGAACATCTGTACACAATCAGGGGGAAAAGGGGGAGGGTCGAGTGATGAATTATGAATGAATTATGTACCTTAGTGTGCAGTTTCAGGCTGTTTCAGTACATCATTAACGAAAAGTAAATAGTTGTGTTGTTTGTTTGTTTGTTTGTTTGTTTGTTTGTTTGTTTTTTCCAACAGAAGGATTTAATTCGGAGTGTCGCTTTCACATGAAGGCTTATACAAAGATTGTGACAAGTTTAGGACAAGTACATATTTTGGATAGATAATGTTTAAAATAGTTAAATGTCACTAAATAGAAACACTGCTTAAAATATTAAGGAAAAAAAAAATCCAGTGTCAAAGTCTGGCTTTAAACTGTGAGAACTAATTCTATTTATTTATTTATTTATTTATTTATTTATTTATTTGCTTGCTTATTGTGGATCAGTGTGATGTTCGTAACCAACAGAATCGAAGTAAACTGAATTTTTGCCACGGATTATTCCATTAAGAACATTTTTATGTATAAACTTTAGAACCTTATTTTTATTTTTATTTTTTTAAAGAAATAAGCTTTAATACATCATCATATACAGTGTGGATTAATTTAAAATTCCTGTTAAGTTTCTAATTAATTCCTGCTGAGTCAAATGGAAGCCATTTCTTTCTTTTGTTTTCCATTTTTTAAAAAATTTTTGCACTGTTGTTGTTGTTTATTTATTTATTTATTTATTTATTTATTTATTTTTTATGCAAATTGGTGTCACAAAACCATCATTTTTCTACACAATCTTCATTTTTTGTTCACTGCAAGATTTCTAGAGCATAACGAGCGTCCGGATTCCTCTATAAAAATTCATTTCTAAGTGACGTCGTTCATCTGACTCGCCCTCGTACGACACAGTTTACGCTTGAAGTCGGCACAGTCGGGATAAAAGTTTTAAAAAATAAATCATTGGTACCAATAATTATTGTGTTTTTAGATGTTGTGAGAGCATGTAAAAATAATCCGAGCTTTCGGCCCTGAAGCCTGGCGTTAATCAGACGCATGAATCCCGACCTCCTTAGTGTTAAAGCGATTTATTAAACTGAACTGCTTTATGAAGCGAGAGAGACGTTTTCATGTCCTCGTGTCTTTCCTCACTTCTTCACTTTCTTCTATTGGACGTGGCGAGGAGTTGAGCGTGCTCAGTAATGAGAGCCGTACACACACTCTCTGTCTGCTCTGTTAGATTAGAATTAAGATGAAAGTGATAATGTAAGAGCACTCAGTGGGAATATAGTCCTCTTTCTGTCAGTGTAATCAGTGATGTGCTTTACTGCTGGAAAATTGTAAAGCTGAAAGGATGGAGATGAATTTTAATGACGTGTGCTCTCCTGGGGAAGCTCTGGGGCTCTGGGCTTTACCATCTCATCTCAGTAACAAAAAAAAATCTATTACTTTAACGGGTATTTTAAGTGAGGATTGTCCAGAAGGCAACCAGGAAACATGTATACGTGTGTGTACAAGCTTCATACGTGTAAAAGTTTTCATTTATATGATGGGGACATCTGGGACCTTCCTGTATAATTTAATTAATAATATATACTGTGCATCATTTACAGTCTAGTAGACAATTAAGAGAATTTAAGTTTATTTATAATAAAATTAAGTTTATGTTTAACAGCATTACAGAGTGACTAATTCACCCCCAGAGTGTGCAGTCTTTACTTTTGTAGGTTGAGTCTAGCTATTTTATTTATTTTTTATTTTATTTTATATAATCGTTTGTGAATGTTCATGGTTGTAATTTATGATTGGGTATAAGCCTCGAGGTTTAGCCGTAAACTAGCTTTTTAAAAAAAAAAAAATTCTATAATCCTTCATTTGTTGTTATTTGCGTTACTGAGCGAGTTATGCTGTAACCAAGTTCCTGTGGGATATGTGGGCGGAGCTAGACACAGTGCAGATCAGTGATTGGTCAATCACAGTGGTGACAGAACCGTCCTGATGAATGCTGGCTTTTCTACCGGACGGTTAATCACAGTGATCTTCAGTAGTGTAGTTAGTAGCTTATTCTGCTAAAGTTATTTATTTCTTTTCTTCTCTAATCACAAAAATCACAATTTTATCGGAAAATCTAAATTTTCAGATTAATTTACTTATATATATATATATATATATATATATATATATATATATATATATATATATATATATATATATATATATATATTTACATATATTTATTTACGCACCGTAAGTTTTTCTTGTTGTTGATATTTAGCCTGAATTTACATTTCTTACCCTGTGATCCTTCACATTAATCCAAAATGGCTTCCTATTCACTACATATGCTCCCTACATGGGCTATAAACGTAATAGCTTTCTACACCCTAATGCAGTGCACTACCGTTAGAACAGCCACAGAAAATGCACAACACGTTGTGTTTTTTATGTTTAGTTGTATTTTAATATCAGTTTAATGAAAGTTTGCACTTTCTGTACATTCAGGAAGGTTAAAGTATTGGCACCCTTGCCTGCGTTCGAGGTGTGCGTCTCGCGCTCGCCCTGCCACAGAGGCATGCAGAGAGAACTTCGACATAAAATCAGCCATTTCATCTTGAAGAAAATCATTTTGCGGATTTAAAATCTCACCGAAGCTTCTAAAAGAAACTCGTCCTACGTTGAGAACTTTCAGAAAACACACGCAGGAGCTGGTCCAAGTGCCTCGTCTTTTTCAGGTTTTTCTCTGCGTCATGTTAGAGATATTTTCTCTCTTTGCACTCTGAGGCATTTGACGCGCCCCAGTCGCAGCTCTGTGATGCTAACACTGTAAACCTGAGACCTCCTGAGATTTAAACTGATCATGCAGCAGATTAAACATAGAATATGCATATATATATACATGTGTGTGTGTGTGTGTGTGTGTGTGTGT
>CM042563.1:1117500-1132500 GCA_023630585.1 Cranoglanis bouderius | reverse complement strand
TGTGTGTGGGTGTGTATGTGTGTGTGTGTGTGTGCTTAACTCTCTGAGGGGTCAGAATAATACTGCAGTCTGGTCCTGAGCACTTTAACATTCAGCCTGCAGTGTGAGGAAAATGGAGCTCCACTCACCAACAGTTCAATTCCATCCCACCTCCTGTGGCCCCTCGTTCATTCGGGGTCAGACCATCAGTAATGTGTGTGTGTGTGTGTGTGTGTGTGTGTGTGCTACCTGTGTTTGCATTTGTCTGGAGGAGTTTTTTGTCAGATTGAGTTATAGCAGACGGCTGACTCGCAGCCCGCAGCGCTGCATACATTATTCAACACCGAGCAAACGAGAATCAACAGAGAAAGATAGAGAGGAAGCGGACTGTGAATATGCAAATTCTGGACACACCCTCGGTCCTCTTGCCATCCCTAATAGCCTAATATTACTAATGTAGCTAGCTAATTATAGCAAATTGGCTCATATTAGTCAGTGGGATTTCAATATCAGAGTCTTGATTTAGATCTGCAGTGTCCTCACTGATTTATTTAACAGCAGCCCAACCCTGTTATGTACAACTGTGACAACCATCACTATAAACTAAGGTAACTAGATAGCTATATCAGTATGCAATGCTGTGGCTAAATGTTTTAGGGTACCACGTAGTCATCCAGTAATCTTGGACATGTTTGGTCCACAGCTGTGGAGAGTGTTTAGTGACATCACAAAGTACATAGCTCTGCCCCAAATCAGTTTTATACAGTACTAAGATAGTCTAGTCCCCTATTCCCCCAGTCTAGTTTATGCCTAAGCTAGTCTGTCCCCCAACCCCTAACCTTAGACTAGTCTATTCCTAATCAAGCCTGTTCCCTAGACCGCTAGTCTATTCCGACCCCAATCAGGTCCCCTAGTCTAGCCTGTCCGAGTCTAGCCCAGCACTTAATCTAATCCCCTAGTCCATTTTATGCCCAGGCTAGCCTGTCCCCAGGGTCCATCTGGGCACCATTCTGTCCCCAATCTATTTTGTTTCTCTAGTCCCCTATTCTAGTGCCCTAATCTAGCCCATCCATTAATCTAATCACTTAGCCATCCGCAGTCCATCTTGACCCCTAGTTCCCTAGACTAGCCTGTCTCCTAGTCAAATCCCCTAGTCTAGATATCTAGTCACTTCATCTTTTTTGTCCTCAATCTACCCCGTCCCCTAGTTTAGTTCATCCCTAATCTAGCTTGACCACTAGTTCTGTAGTCTGGCCTGTCTCGTAGTCTAGTCTGTATCCAATGTAGCTCTTCCCCTAGTCCTCTAGTCTGTCCCAATCCCTAATCTAGTCTGATTGGTCCCCTAGTCTAGTCCATCCTCGAACTAGCCTGTCTCCTAATCTAATCCTCTAGTCCCATAGTATATTCTGTCCCTAGCTCACCCCCTTGTCTAGTCCCCTATTCTAATCCATCTCCAATCTAACTCACCCACAAATCCCCATAGTCTCTTGGTCTAGTTCCCTTGTCCCCTAATCTATTCTGTCCTCGGTCATCTTGTAGCTCTATCTAATCTGTCCCCTAATTCCCTAGTGCAGGACCTAATGCCCCTTAGTATATTCTCCTAGTCCCCTAGTCTAGTCCTAGTGTCTAGTCTCCTTACACTAGTCCCCTAGTCTAGTCCTAGAGTCTAGTCTCCTTACACTAGTCCCCTAGTCTAGTCCTGGAGTCTAGTGTCCTTACACTAGTCCCCTAGTCTAGTCCTAGAGTCTAGTGTCCTTACACTAGTCCCCTAGTCTAGTCCTCTTGTCCCTGAGTGTGATTTCAGCATCTTTTTCCTCCCTGAAATGTGTTGCGTTTTTTGGGAAGTGCACCATTGCATATTATCTTCTTCACTGCTGATTGATCTAAGTGTGTGTGTGTGTGTGTGTGTGTGTGTGTGTGTGTGTGTAGAAGCCCCTCCTCTCCTGCTGCTCTGATTAAGAGATGATTAGCGAGGCACTGCGCGTGATGGCTGTCACTCAAAATCTCCTGCCGTGGTTTTACATCTCCATCAGTGCTGAAACAACACGAAACGTCATGTAGCAGCTCTCGCTGAAATCTCTCTCTCTGTGTCTCTCTCTCTGTCTCTCTCTCTGTCTGTCTGTCTGTCTGTCTGTCTCTCTCTCTGTCTCTCTCTCTGTCTGTCTGTCTCTCTCTCTGTCTCTCTCTCTGTCTGTCTGTCTTTCTCTCTGTTTCTTTCTCTGATCCACTGACGAACCAAAACACAGAACAGCTCGTTGGAATTTTTTCTTTCAATGACACATGAATACACACTCCTCACTTATTCGACTTGCTCTAATGAAGCTGTATTTCGGGAGGATGATCAAAGGGAACGCAGAGCCACCCTCGTCTCCTCTCGTGTCTTCTTCTTCACCGAGATTTTCTCGCTCGTCTGTTTGATGTTTTTGAAGCTTCGGAACAAAGAGACGATGAATTATTCATCTCGAGATTCAGACAATACCATCGCATAAATTCCACGGCTTAATTACAACGTACAAGTAAAGACAGATTACAGCAATTACAACATAGTTACTGTGATGACATTTGAAATATACTGAGACTGCACATGAACTGTAGATGCACAAATGCGAGCCCTAGATAGGGGACAGAGTGTGCACTAGAGAAGTGTGTACTCTCTTAAGTAGTAAGTAAGTGTACTTCATGTGTACTTCTAAATTCACTCTGCTACAACAGCTTCTTTGGTACAACTTCCTGGTACTTTAATAAATATAAATTTTTACTGGCTTTAAATTTTGAGAACGGGAATTTTATAAATTATATAAATTATAAGTGCAAGAAATAATCAAATTATATTGGCACATTATTAACTCGGTTAACAGCTATGGTATTTGGGATTTTCTTTAATAAATAAATACAATTACATGACCAGCAGATGGAAAAAACAACCCTCAATGGGGACCAATGTGAAATGTCCATCAAAGCTCCACCTACCAAACTCCTGACCAATCAAACTAATCTCTCTCTCTCTCTCTCTCTCTCTCTCTAGCTTCCTCTCAGGTGAGTGAGTTGCGGGCGGAGAAGATCGAGCAGCGCAGCGTGACTCTGGCGTGGAGAGAGTCCGCCAACCCCAACAACAGCCGAACAGAATACGAGATCAAATACTACGAGAAGGTACAAACGCCACGTCTGTCACAAAAATCATGTGCGATCGTTATCTAGCTGAGCTGCAAGGACATGAAAAAGTGGTTAAATGTTTAAACTTGTCTTGTGTGTTTGGGCCAAATTTTATAAACTCATTTTTGCAAATTCCTTCATTTAAAATCTAGAGCTTTCTCAGTGCTTCTGTGTTAGTAATTGATTAAGTGGGCGGGACTAAGTACGAGTGATGTCACCAAGCACAGCTTTGGACAAACCAAGTCTAAAAATTGGACGATGACGCTGCGATGTCTGGAAACTTTTAGACGCAGGACCCGCATGCTAAGCTAGATAGGTAGGTAACTTGGCTAATATCGCGGGTTAACGGATGGAGGTCGCTATGGCAACACTACACTACATTTTTAAAGGATTGTCTGAGAATATGAGGATGTAAATCGACACTCTTGTACTGAAACCCCACTAACATGAGTTAGTTTACTAGAAAGATTAGCTAATGTCAGCGATCTTGGGCAATTAGGAATGGTACTAGGTCATGGGGGCGTTTCCAAATCTGCATATTTTTTGCATATTCACAGATCATGGAGTGTAAAGAGTTGTTTATCCATTTTCTTAGGTGTTACAAAATTTCAAAATAATTTATGCTACATAAATCATTTTAAGGGTCTAAAATGTTCCGCTGTACATTAGAGCTTCTAGACCTGTAATGACTGTAGGAACCTTAAAGGAACCTTATAAGAAATGTAGAACATCTGGCTATACTCTTTGTACAGAGTTTTTCTTTATCAGAAAGGGTAGAACTTTTTCAGGAGGCTAATTATACGATGAACCCTTAAGGAACCCTTGAACGACCATTTGTGTACTGCACTACACAAAATTACACAAAATTGTGCTACATTACACGGAATTAGCTCTTCCTCCTGACTTTACGAGCCAACTCGCAAAGCAGGGTGCTTTCATTGCAGTTGCGATTCACCTGACAGGCAGCAGAGGGCGGTGAACATCACGCTCTGCTCCTTTAAATAACACTGCAGCGTAATGTAATGTAGCGTAACTCGATTTGATTTGAAGAATTCCAGAATAAGACCGGAAAGGCAGGAAGTGTGTTTTGAATTTAAGATAATTAAATGAACACACACACACACACACACACACACACACACACACACACACACACACACACACACACACACACACAAGGCTGGATTTATTGCCTGCGTCCTTCATGGTTCGTGTGTGAAAGTCGTCACTGACGTTATTACGGAGCGTGTAGTAACTCTAGGCAGGAAAATTTTCACATTACATTTTAATAAATTTCCCCCGTGCAGACACTTACACACTGCACTTGGACATGGACAGCCATTTTTCCTCAACCGTATGCGAAATATGAGACGTTGCGGAAATAAAATTTACTTTTATGTGGTTAATGATTTTCCAAAATAATGATCGCAAACTAGACAGTATGACATCACTGCTAGAGTCGGGTTGTTTTTTTCTCCTTCTTAGTTTAACATTAATTAAAATTTGTGACTTCATAATATAACAAGACAGAAACTTTAGCTATGCTAGGCATGCAGCTAGCTATACATCACATGCAAGCTAGCTAAAGCCGCTAATGTAACTAGCAAGCTAACGTTAGGTAAACTATTGTGGTGATGTCATGTGATGTCATATTTAACCTGAGATTCAGCCTTGTTCCAGAAAACAGGCATTCACATAGGAATAATGTAGGTTTGTGTGTGTGTGTGTGTGTGTGTGTGTGTGTGTGTGTGTGTGTGTGTGTGTGTGCAGGAGCAGAAAGATCAGAGTTACTCCACAGTGAAAACCGCAGCCACCAAAATCAGCGTGAACAACCTGAAACCGGGCACCACCTACGTCTTCCTCATCCGCATGTGTTCCAGCCCCGCCCCCTCCTCTCTTTCCTCCTCCCCCTCTTCCTCCTCTTCCTCATCACTCCTCTCATCCTCTTCCTCTTCGCCGTCATCATCAACATCATCCTCTGTGCCCGCAGTTCCTCCCTCTCCACCTCCGCTGGACTACGGGGCCTTCAGTACACCGCTCGAGCTGCAGACGCTTGGAGAGTGTGAGAACTTACACGCTAACACACACTAATAAACACTAATGCACACTAATACACACTCTTACACGTTAATGCACACTCATTCACACACTTACACATTAATGCACACTAATACACACTCTTACACATTAATGCACACTAATACACACTCTTACACATTAATGCACACTAATACACACTCTTACACATTAATGCACACTGATACACACTCTTACACATTAATGCACACTAATTCACACTCTTACACGTTAATGCACACTAATTCACACTCTTACACGTTAATGCACACTAATACACACTCTTACACGTTAATGCACACTAATACACACTCTTACACATTAATGCACACTAATACACACTCTTACACATTAATGCACACTAATACACACTCTTACACCTTAATGCACACTAATACACACTCTTACACCTTAATGCACACTAATACACACTCTTACACCTTAATGCACACTAATACACACTCTTACATGTTAATGCACACTAATACACACTCTTACACCTTAATGCACACTAATACACACTCTTACACCTTAATGCACACTAATACACACTCTTACACATTAATACACACTCTTACACGTTAATGCACACTAATACACACGAAACACTAATGCACACTAATACACACTCTTACACATTAATGCACACTAATACACACTCTTACACATTAATGCACACTAATACACACTCTTACACCTTAATGCACACTAATACACACTCTTACACCTTAATGCACACTAATACACACTCTTACACCTTAATGCACACTAATACACACTCTTACACATTAATGCACACTAATACACACTCTTACACGTTAATGCACACTAATACACACTCTTACACCTTAATGCACACTAATACACACTCTTACACATTAATGCACACTAATACACACTCTTACACGTTAATGCACACTAATACACACTCTTACACGTTAATGCACACTAATACACACTCTTACACCTTAATGCACACTAATACACACTCTTACACGTTAATGAACACTAATACACACTCTTACACGTTAATGAACACTAATACACACTCTTATACGTTAATGCACACTAATACACACTCTTACACATTAATGAACACTAATACACACTCTTACACATTAATGAACACTAATACACACTCTTACACATTAATGAACACTAATACACACTCTTGCACACTAATGCACACTAATACACACAAAACACTAATGCACACTAATACACACTCTTACACACTAATGCACACTAATACACACTCTTACACATTAATGCACACTAATACACACTCTTACACATTAATGCACACTAATACACACTCTTACACATTAATGCACACTAATACACACTCTTACACATTAATGCACACTAATACACACTCTTACACATTAATGAACACTAATACACACTCTTACACATTAATGAACACTAATACACACTCTTACACATTAATGAACACTAATACACACTCTTGCACACTAATGCACACTAATACACACTCTTACACATTAATGCACACTAATACACACTCTTACACACTAATACACACTCTTACACATTAATGAACACTAATACACACTCTTGCACACTAATGCGCACTAATACACACTCTTACGCACTAATACGCACTAATACACACTCTTGCACACTAATGCGCACTAATACACACTCTTGCACAGTAATGCGCACTAATACACACTCTTACACGTTAATGCACACTAATGCACACTCTTACACGTTAATGCACACTAATGCACACTCTTACACGTTAATGCAGACTAATACACACTCTTGCGCGTTAATGCACACTAATACACACTCTTACACGTTAATGCACACTAATACACACTCTTACACGTTAATGTACACTAATACACACTCTTACACATTAATGCACACTAATACACACTCTTACACATTAATGCACACTAATACACACTCTTACACGGATGCACACATACACACTCTTACACATTAATGCACACTAATACACACTCTTACACGGATGCACACATACACACTCTTACACATTAATGCACACTAATACACACTCTTACACGGATGCACACATACACACTCTTACACATTAATGCACACTAATACACACTCTTACACGGATGCACACTAATACACACTCTTACACATTAATGCACACTAATACACACTCTTACACGGATGCACACATACACAGTGACATGCAGAAACCAAACACTGACACAGACATAAATTAAAATACAAACACATGTATAGACAGACACGAGGGTAAACTGAAACAAACTTCTGGCACAGAGGCACTCCATAAACACACACACACACACACACACACACACACACACACACACACACACACCACATGCATATGCACACACGTCAGCTCAAATATTTGCACATACACACACACACACACAGGCCATAAAAATGCAGCAGTGTGTGTGTGCGTGTGAGCTGGTGTGTGAGAGCATCAGGCCGTCTGTCAGGCTCCACTGCTTTTACACAGGGCTAAATGGCTAGTGCTGCTCTGCATACTAACCATGACCTCACTGTCTCTCTATATCTGTGTGTGTGTGTGTGTGTGTGTGTGTGTGTGTGTGTGTGTGTAAGCAGTGGCCCTGGCATCGAGTGAGCAGAGTCCAGTGGTGATCCTGGTGGTGGTGTCAGTAGCTGCTCTCATCATGCTGCTGTCTCTCGGTGTAGGACTGCTCATCTGGAGGAGGTAATAACACACCTGTAATAACACATCTATAATAACACCTATAACAAAATATTTGTAATGCCACACGTGTAATAATGCATGTGTAATAACGTGCCTGTAGTAACACACCAGTAATAAGGAACCTGTAATAGCACACGTCGCTATTGTAATTATGTTGCTCCTATAATTGCGCACCTGTAATAAAACATTCCATGCAATTGTGCTCCTGTAATAATGCACCCATACTATTGCTCACCTGTTATAACTCACCTGTAACACCGCACCTGTTATAACTAATTATAACTCACCTGTAACCATGCACCTGTTATAACTCACCTGTAACACCGCACCTGTTATAACTAATTATAACTCACCTGTAGCCATGCATCTGTTATAACTCACCTGTAACAGCTCACTTGTTATAACTCGTTATAACTCCTCTGTTATAACTCACTTGTTATATCTCACCTGTAACAGCGCACCTGTTATAACTCACCTTTGATGAACACACCTGTGAAATTTTAGTAAACAATAACAATAAAATGTTAGTAAAGAACCAACAATAACAAAATGTTAACAATGATATTTTAATAAACTAAAATAATGAGCAACAATAAAATATAATAAAAAATAATTATAATGCTATAAATAAATGCAGTAAAATAGGATTTTAAAGGAGATTTTAAAGGTTTTTGTTTTTTAAACATAAATCACAGATGACGTGAACAGTCATGGACATGAAACCTGACTTTTTCGTCGCCATAAGACACACCCAACCAAACCCTCACCAACCCCCACCCCCAAACCGCCACCCCAACTGCCCCTCTAACCACACACACACACACACACACACACACACACACACACACACACACACACACACACACATGTCATAAAATGAGTGATCTCCATGCAGCAGCTCCACATTAATCAGTGTGATGAGAATGGATTAGATGGAGGCGGCGTGAAATGGCTTTCATTCATTCCTCCTCTGCACAATACACACTGAAAGCTTCTGTATTGTTAATCTGCACACACACACACACACACACACACACACACACACACACACACACACAGAGACAGGTCAAGTCCAGGTATGCACACACACACCTTCCTCACACTTTAAGCTCCAGTGTCATATTTATAAATGTGGATTTATCGAGCGCAGGTTTAAAAGGCTGCCAGGTGATGTATGATGCGTGTGTGAGGGGCTTATTAGAGTCCGGAACATACATCACGCATGACACGGCATCGAACACACACACACACACACACACACACACACACGCAGAGAGAGAAAATGCCTGATACCTCAATTATAGAAAATTTAGATGCTGGCCCTCGTGCGTGTCCAATTCCACCAGTAATACGAAGACAAAGAACCCTGCCTGATACACACACACACACACACACACACACAGTTTTATTTTCCACATGAAGAACTCCTGATAATGTTATATTTATCAAAATTTTGAGAAGCTCATTTATATAGTCTGATATTTTCTTCCTAACACAAATGTAATGAAAGTTTACATCAGTGCAACAGTTTTTTATAATTTTCCTTTTTAAAATGCATTAAAATATGCAAATTATACATTAGATTATTAAATACGTGGTGATCTGCACATCACCAAAATATGTATATTTTTTAATGTTTCACTACAAAACGCATCATTAGACTTTCCAGACATAACAGTTTACATAACATAAATGTCATTTTTTTTTAAAAATATGTAATAATTTTTTTTGAATAATAATACTAACAAAATCCTAGGGATTTTATTTTCATTTATTTGTTTATTTGCTATTTTAAAATAAATGGACAAATCCCACTATTTCCTCACATTTTTTTTAATAAAGTACAAGAAACTTTATAGTTTGAAATTTTCTTCCTTTACTTAAACGAAACGCGTTCCATCAAGTATACATCCATACAAGAATTCTCTTTTTTAAAACTGCATTTAAATATGTAAATTATGCATCAGATTAATTAATATGTTATAACTTGTACTTGTTACAAAAATCGAATTTTCCAAAAAAAATAAAAAATACAGATCTCTGTTTTGTGAAGTGAGGACTTTAACAACTTTTTTTTTTTTTACATTTATAAAAGAATTTAAAGAAAACGCCTGATAAACGTAAACATAAACTTTCAGTGCTGAAATCTAGAGGTCAGTTTCGTCCTTGTGAACGTATTTTAAATGTCTCTGCTCACATCCTTTATCTGTAATTTATACACACATACAGAGCACACACTCTTCTTTTGTTTTTCTTTTGGTCTAGCAGCTTTGTTTTTGTCTCGTGCCCGTCTCGTGTGTCTCGTGTCTCTCGTGCCCGTCGTCTCGCCTGCCTGCTTCATTCCTCCTGGTTTTCACACTCATTTACAGGCAGAGCGAGGCCGGTTACAGTTAACGTGACAGCTCTGCGCTCCGGTGTTCACGGCTGTGTTTGTAGTTCCGGGGTTATCGGGGTCCGACTCGTTCTGTCTGGATCACCCAGGAGCTCGGTGGAATACGTGTCAGACTCGGATCGTCTCGTTTCTCGCTCTTCGTGTCTCTGAGGCGAGTGCCTGCCGTGTGCTTGTTTATGAAGACGTGATGTTGTCGACGGTATTAAGCCTGACGTCAGATCTGTTAGTTTGTGAACACCTCGGTCTCTCAAGCTCGAACGTGAACCTGTTTGTGAATTTAAAACGCTTCGTTCTGTCACTTTTGATGTGATGAGAGGAAACCGCCTCGTTTCTACAGTTTCTTTGCTCTCAGCTTGTTAATCAACTTTCCGACTCGAGCGTTCAGGCGTCATTCGCCGTTCTCCCAGCCGGGAAATATTTATCTCCTGACTTGTATTGTTCTAGTTTTCAGCTTTCCAAAAAGACTGAAACGAAATGGAGCTGCTATGTGACTACTCGAAACATTTTCAGTATGTAGTAGCTGCAGAAACTCAATGTTTGATCATACACTCAATAGAACTGGGAATAAAACCATGGGTTACAATGCCTTTATGAACTTTTTGGAGTTTTGGTTACTGGACTGTAAACGGAGGGACAGAAATCTTCCAGGTTTCATTAAAAATGCTTTCGTTTGTGTTCCAAGGATGAAGGAAAGTCTTATGGGTTTAGAATGACATGAGGGGGAGTAATTGATGACAGAATTTTCATTTTTGGGTGAACTATCCCTTTAATTATTCATTCAAAACAAACATCTCAGTCAAAAGTGATGTTATGTACAGATGTTATGTACAGATGTTATGTACAGCCCCCCCAAAAAAAACATTAATGGTTAAGTGTTCAATGTAACTGTTGTCACCACTCAGTCTTGTTGCTCACCGAGCTGGATCTTTGTTAGTCAGGAATTTTATGTAGCTGGACCTTCACGAATTTTACTTCATTTTCATGGACTCGCTGCCATTTTTCCTGAGAGTTTGGTGAAAAGTAAACGCTGTTTTCAAGCCCAGGAGCGGTTTCTGCTCTGGTTCCTGGTCCGGTTCCTGGTCCGGTTCCTGGTCCGGTTCCTGGTCCTCTTTAAAATGGTGGTCCTGGACTCGCTTCATCTAACTGTGGGATGTTTCGGATCAGGTGTGGAAGCTATCCTCTCTCACTGCTTACTTCGTTACTTCCTGTTTCAGGTTTCATGATGTTCGATAAAGGGTTGTTCTGGTCAGAGGAGGAAACGGAACGTCTTACTGACCTACAAAACCAGACTTTCACAGGACTGGAATTAGCTCAGCTTTGTGGTGTGAGTGAACATTGTGTAAAACACACATCTGGTGATGTCACGGCTCCTCGTTTGGAGATGTTCCTGCCGGATGACATGCCATGCATCCAAGAAGTGATGTTCTTCACCACTTGAGTGTTGGTACCAAAGGAAAATTTTTTTTTTTTTAAAAACAATAAACAGGTGAACACTGTGTGAAAGCAAATCTGCAGTTATGAGCCCAGAATCGGTCCTGGCTGTGGACTCGTGTACTCAAGCTGAGTGTGAAAACCGATCAGCTGAATATCTCGTTTTGTGACCGTGAGGCTGAAACTATTTACATTTAATCCCCCCCCCCCCCCCCCCCCCAAACCTGTAATGTGCTCTCAACCAAAATGAAATGCACACCTTATCTCAAGTGTGGTCCCTGTGAGGCTCTGGAACGTGAGGACATGAATATTGAATGTGCTTCTTGCTGCGACGGGAAGCCAGTGGAGTGACCTCAGTCGGGGGGAGAACTTTGGGGAGATGATTAACAAGGCGAGGAGCAGCATCCTGAATGATCTGTGGAGGAGATATCGCTTACGCTAACGCCGGTCACGTCGTAGATCGTTAACTAGCCGAACCGAGTCTCTGCAGTTGTATAGCTGCATTGCATTCTGGGAAATCGAGACAAACGATGTCCTTAAAGTGAGCGTGTGATTATTTAGACATGCGATTTATATCACGCTGAACTGGTGGCTATAAATTTCCATTATTTGTTAGACAACAAATCCAACGCTATGTTGGTCTGATTCGATATTCCACATCAGATCTGTGCATCCCTCCTTTCCATCCTTATTCCTTTTCATCCCTTGCTTTTCTTTCTTCGTCTCTTACACCTCCAGTGCCGTGCAGGCCATATTCCTCCGAAGGAAATAAAAAAATGAAAGAAATCTATGATTTATAGTTGTTTCTTCAATCTCTGAGGCATTCTATCTTTAAAAAAATATATACACACACACACACGTTGGCCTCCATCCAAATCCATCTATTCTCCTTTTATTTCCCCTCCGTATAGAGAGATTTCCAGGCTTTTATTCCCCGCTGTAGTGGAGATGTGGGTTAGAAGCCCATCAAATCCTCCACAGCGGTTTTTGTCCGAGGCCATTTTACTGAGCACTCGAGATGGAGGAAAGCTACGGGAGGCTAAAATCGTCCTGCTGCGGAGTATAAAATGCTTTTCAGCTCGTGGTTTTGATTTATTCAACGAAATTAATAACCAAAATGCCGCACAACGACTGCTCGCTGAGGTGAGGTGAGCCCAGATCCCGATTTTAACGCGGTTCTTATTTTGTTCCTCGAGTAAAAATTGTAACGTTGAAGCAAATGAATGCGCAAGATTTTATTTTTGTTGAAAATGAGACCGAAGAAAGAAAAAACAAATCTGTAAAGCATGGTGTTGAGCTGCTGAGGTTCTGTGAAGTGCTGTATTTTTATTTACTGAAGCTTTTTAACCGTGATGACGTTCTGCAGGTGTCTGAGTCATGAGCTAACATGCTCTACTGACAAAAGAGGAAAGCCGTAGGAAGCTAAAAGCGATTTAAAATCATTTTCTCCTCCCCCCCCCCCCCCCCCTCCCCTTTACCACCAACAGACATTGTGGCTACAGTAAAGCCAACCAGGAGGGAGACGAGGAGCTTTACTTCCAGTGTGAGTAGAAATCATTTTAACAGAGATGATGTAAGTGTATTGCTAACGCACAAAAGCACTGATGGGGAGAAGAGAGATGCTGGGGAACAAATGAAAGTGTTGTACGTCTGGAGGATTAAAAGCTCTGTCCACTAGGGGGCAGACTTCTTTACCCGTTCTCTGAATTTAACTTAACCCGATGTTCACGTTAGAGAGTAGTTAGTACTCTTAGCTTAATTTGCTAATCTAATCTGAGAAAGACGCTAGCATGAAGGCGAGCACGTGTACATTTTGGCTACAACTATGTTTTATCATCAGGACAAAAACAAAAAAAAAAACAGGACAGGCCACGCCCACAAGCGACAGAAAATTTCATCTTACATACACATAGTTACAACGATGTTCTCTCTCTCTCTCTCTCTCACACACACACACACACACACACACACACTCTCACACACACACACACACACACACACACTGATGTCTTCTGTGCTACAGTAACGCTGATGACAGCACCACTCTTTATTTTGCAAAATTTATTCCTCCATCTGTTTCCTGATGTGACTTTATATAATTAATTTTCCCTTTTTCACATCGAGGACGGTGGTTTTCCCAAGACGGGTTTCTGTGTGACCTAGAAACACTTTCACGAGCATCAGCATGTAGAGAGAGAGAGAGAGAGAGAGAGTGTGTGTGTGTGTGTGTGTGTGTGTGTGTGTGTGTGTGTGTGTAGTGCTTTTTAAAATGAAGCATATAACTGAATATTCAAATATTATTTGTGTGTAATCAGACAAAGTTAGAGTTTCAGAGTTGATCAGTGACTCGCTTGTTTCCTGTTCAGTCAAGATCCCGACCCGGAGGACGTACATCGACCCGGAGACGTGTGAAGACCTGCTGCAGGCTGTTCACACCTTCGCCAAAGAGCTCGACAACTCCAGCGCCAAGATCGACAGGATCGTTCACACGGGTAAAATATCACGGCTTCCACCCGTTCCTCTCCGTCCTCGTCAGATTCAGAAAGTTTTATTTATTTGTTTGTTTGTTTGTTTGTTTATTTATTGATTTATTTATTTATTTTAAAATCTTCTTACATGCAAGTTCATATTTCATATACACACCTAGTTCCCATGAGCATGTGACGTTAAACCATTAAAATTTTAGTCAAGTAATAAATTGCTAAAAAAAAAAAAGACAAAGAACAGCATAGAACCATCTCCACACCTCCACCGCCTCATTAACATGCTATGAATATACATGAATATGCAAATTAGAACCGCACCCACTATCCTCCTGCCTCCTCAAATGGCCCAAAATCTTTAACGGTCATTGCTTCAAAGTTTCGGCTTAAATAGTCATTTTTATGTGACCGATTTAATTAAACCTAACCGGCCAAACCTGTTACCATGACAACCACTACCTAGTCATCACTAGCATTAGCTAGGCTAACTAGCTAGCAACGTTAGCATGCGGGTTCTTTGGCTTACCACTTCGTGTTCCCTTGTTGGTAGTTTGGATGTGATTGGCTCGAGGAGTGACATCACAAATTGAGCGTATACGTGGCCCCGCCCCCCAAGTTACATTTCCACAGAAGAGAACGGAGATAAAAATGGACACGCAATTAGTCATTTTTTTAATTGGTAAACTTATAAATGAGTAATTACCAAACGTTTGCTTGTTTTTAGACAGTTATCATGATGTTAATAAGTTTGTGCCCCGAGTAGGTGATTACGGTGA
>CM042563.1:1075000-1112500 GCA_023630585.1 Cranoglanis bouderius | reverse complement strand
AGAAAATAAAAAAATCGGACTCTGTACGGACTCGGGTTCAAATGATGTATGACGTTGATTGTGAAAACATTTTAATGATATGATGTCAGAAGTTTGCATCCCTCTTCAAGATATACATGATATAAACATTCTCCAATAATGCACTCGTTATTACAGACTGGACACTAATGTCCACTCGTTAGCTTTTTAACCGGCTCCGAAGCGTTCAGACTGAGAGAAATCGTTTTCCAATGGTTGCTGAATGCAAACTTTTCTCACCTGTAAAAGACGGAAAACTGCAGGAAGTGTTATTAAAATACGCTTTAATACCCGTTCCGTTGTCGGGAAGGAAACCGCGTTTAAATCCGTGATTATGATTTCACCAACACAAAAGCACAGCGCTCTTTGTAAGTCGAGGTGAAACGCTTTCTTTGAGCCTCCGTCGTCTCTGGTCCGTGTTTCTGACACACAGAGAGACTCGGGGAACGATTACTTTTGCTCAGCCGTCCGTCTGACCTGGAGGTTAAACACCACGCTGCTCTCAGGCGCTCTTTAATTGAAGCCTTTTCAGGTTTGGAACGGTGTTGATATAACGGTGGGGGTAAAATCTGCCTCGTATTCGTGTCCGAACAAAATCGGGTGAGATGAAGCGGTGACGAGGTTAAGGAGGGGTTTTCGTTACACTGAAGGCTTGTCATAAGGAAGTTATCGCGTCTGAGGTAATCGAGAACAGAGTTATCTGTGTTGAGTCGTCTAATAGCGGCGTATTTTTTAATAGCACAATTATTTGTTTTTATTATTTGAAAAAATATATCGTTAGTATTAATGTGCACTATTTAAGTTACGACTGGTCAACTAGCGTTGTAAAAATATATATAAAAAAAAGCAATACGAAGAAGCGTTTAATGTCAAAGCTAATGTACTTTAGTTTAAACTTTGGTATCAAACTAGTTTTTAAAGAAAAGATTTTCCGTCAACGTTGACAGGTACAAACCTTAAACGCCACCGAGGTTAAACTCTGTACAAAAGATTTCTATATTTTTTTGTTATCGTAACAAAATACAGAAATTAAGAATTAATAGAGAATTATATTAAGACTTTACACTAAAGTAGATCTGAACTGAAACCGTCGTCCTGAATAAGAACTGAATCTCACATTTAGGATGTTTTATGTGCTACGACCTCATGACCACTGAACACCTCCACCTTCTCCATCATGTGTGTGTGTGTGTGTGTGTGTGTGTGTGTGTGTTGTAGGTGATCAAAGCGATCGAGGACGGTTTCCGGTTGCCAGCTCCTCTGAACTGTCCCACGTCTCTGCACCAGTTGATGCTGGACTGCTGGCAGAAGGAGAGGACGGAGAGGCCGAGCTTCGCTCAGATCCACAGCGCTCTCAGCAAAACCATGCGCAGCCCAGACAACATCGGCTCATCCACGCTAACGCACAGGTACCCAGGGGTTGTTGTCATTAGAGCGATTAACGTTCATCTCAGTAGCTAGATATTTAAATATTAAATAAAAGAATGTATTCGATAATGCGCTGCAATGGCAGGTCTCAGTGCAGTACTGACAGAATGGAGATGAAGATGTTTGAGGTGTACAAACTTTTGCATTGAACTGAAGTCCACACAGTTTGTTTTGCTAGCGTGACATCAGAGTGGACAGCGTTGCTAATTTATACGGTCACTTGTATCGTGTACAGAAAGTTTTAAACAACTCTTTTCCTCTTTGTAGGACACTAGCCTCGTCCTCCATCTCGCTGGCGGAGAGGACGCTGGCGGAGAGGACGCTGGCGGAGAGGACGCTGGCGGAGAGGACCCTGGCGGAGAGGACCCTGGCGGAGAGGACCCTGGCGGAGAGGACGCTGGCGGAGAGGACGCTGGCGGAGAGGACTCTTCCATCATTCCCCTCATTCAGTTCTGTAGGCGAGTGGCTGGAGGCAGTGGATATGGGTCGCTACAAAGACAACTTCACCGCCGCAGGTTACTGCTACCTGGAGTCCATCGCCCGCATGAACGTCCAGTAAGTAACATCTGTCAGCGCTTTGTGACAGTCGGAGGCGAAGCTGTAACTTTAAGTTTTAAGTAGTTTACGCTTCTTTGCGGTTTCTCAGTAACGAGCTGCGTTTTTTAAATTTATTATTAACTTCAAGAGAGAGAAAAAAGGCAGGATGGTGAGGGAACGACTGTTTATAGCTGCGATAACATAAATGAGAACGGGAACGAACATGTTTTGCCGACATTCCACAACATTAAATGTAACAATATACGGATAAAAAAAAGTCATTCGTTAATAAATAAAAAAATTGTAATTTGCTGTAGTGTAAGAGGAATAAAACACTTCCGGACACCTTGATATGGTGGTGAGAGTAATTCTGCTTGGATAATTTTCCTATAACAGCACAAACTGGTGTGTGTGTGTGTGTGTGTGTGTGTGTGTGTGTGTGTGTGTGTGTGTGTGTGTGTGTGTGTGTCTACAGGGACGTCCTCAGTCTAGGCATCACCTCTCTGGAGCATCAGAAGCAGCTGCTGTCGGCCATTCAGACTCTCAGAGCACAAGTAATCCAGATGCACGGCCGTGGAGTGCAGGTTTAACACACACACACACACACACACACACACACACACACATACTCTCCAGACAGACGGGACATGAAGAGACACTGGACCCTCTGTTCGTCCACCAATAAACAAGCAGGATGGAACCTGGGTTGGTCATGTGACCTAAAAACTCCACCGTGATGACATCACTTCTTCCTTTCTTTTTTGTGGAACGTTCGTCCATCACATTTCTGTCCCCCGCAGACTAAAGGAATGGTTCGGTCCGCTCTCATCACTTCATCCCAAACCGCCTTCCACTTCCACTGACCTGGGAACAATGGCGTAACGCAACTCGTGTTCTGTTTGACTCCAGGGCCTTGAGACTCTCTACTGACCTGAGAACAGCATCCTGCGCTAACGCTGGCACTGACGTAGCCACTGCTCTTCCTCTACAGCGGAGACTTTCATAACCTTCAGGAATAAAAAAAATAAATAAATCAGACAAATGGGAAAATAAACGATCCAAAATCCCAAATTCTCACATTTTGTGTGTGTGAACTTTATGTGTCCTTCCGTCCACGGCTTCCTCTCCGTCTTTATCCTGAATTCTTTGCTATAATGTTATTTCCTGTTATTATTATTATTATTATTATTATTATTATTATTATTATTATTATTATTATTAATATAAATAATTTCTGTGTCCTCACTTTAACTTTAACAGATGATGTTTTACACTGTAAAATTCAACCTCGACTCCCATATGGTGTGATTCGTATGTATTATTTATTTATTTATTTATTTATTTATTTATTTATTTATTTCGTTGAAGCTTTTTTTTTCCCTCTAGGATGTTTCTGAGAAGAACACGAGGACGTGATGTTGCGTAAATGTTACACGAGGAAAAATAAAAAGCGATGTCTTTGATATTATTTGATCCTAAGTTGTTGTCTGCATCAGGAATTTGTAATAATTATTTGTTTATGCAGATACATTTACATATTAGAGCCCTGGACAGGTGAGTGTTCACTTCTACTAAAGCCCTCTTCCAAAACAACAACAAAAACAAACAACTCAAACGTGTACTGGTTTTAAAGCTCGTATTCTTCCGGATTCTTTTTGTTTTTCTGATTATAACGTTAAATCTGGCTTCTGTGTTACGTTTCTTTCCGCCGCCCTTATTGAGGGAAATATTTTTTCCAATAAATGATTTAATCTGGCGAGCTCCAGTAACGTTTAGGTACGGATAGATTTGCCGAGAAAATTAGCCAGCTTACTACCTAGCTAGTTTACTTAGCGAATACTTTTTTGAGTAACTTAATGTTAACGTTAGTCATTTTTCATACAGTTACACACATGTAATCGTGTCTCATCAAGACTCCAGTGTTTTTGTTCTTCAGTCCAATTATTATTATTATTATTATTATTGAAAAACTTTTTTAAAAGGTGCACGTTTTACGTGATGGAGAGGAATCACGAGTTTAACGCTGTCTACGTCTCTAATATGAATATTTACATATAAGAAAGCACTTAAATTATAATTGTAACGTGCTACCATTATAAAGATTTTTGACTTTTTTCCAATGTACGTGAGAAACGTGTATAAATCCGACAGTGTGAGCGGCTGATTTAGAATCCGGCGGCCCCTAAAACGTTGTTTATCTGTACGTGTCCTTGTTCGTTCTGCTTCAGTAAAAGCTGGAACATGTGGTTTATGATGCGTACAATACGAGCTTTCACTGTCCACACACACACACACACACACACACACACACACACACACTTACTGAATGTTCCCAGTTCCTCTGTTTGTGTGTGCATTTCATTTCCCATCATGCTCTCTGTTTGATACTGTAAATATGTACCTGAAAATGCAATCTATTTTTATAATTTGTTTTCGAGAGACGACGTGTTGAATATGATAATCTTCTCACTGTGTTCGGTTGTTCGGATTAGTAACGTAGCTCACAGCCTCGGTTGTTTGGGATAATCAGTGATAAATTTCTTTTCTTTAGAGCAGCTTTTTTTTTTTCCTCCTTGATGATTTTTACCTGTTAGACAAACGGATGATGGATGTTGGAATATTGAAATGTGTTATTAAAAAAAAAAATACAACACACACACACACACACAGCTTTTGGGTTTGTTTTGTCTTCTTTGCTCAAATCTCATTCGCTCGAAAGTGTTTTTCTGCAGAAACTTCCGGAAGATTTTACCTTGTGCTTGATTGTCTTATCTTGCCTCGGAATTTATATATATATATATATATATATTTTACAAACTAATTCATAAAGTTGTGCTGCTTTCCAACCTGGACGGTGTGGCACATCATGCCAGTTACAAATCCAAATCCGGAACTTTCTGTACCCTGCTCCGGTACCCATCACATCATGCTACCTCTAAAAGTGGGCGGAGTTTCTGTAGAGGTTGTGGGGTGGAGAGTATGATTATTACAGGGTTTACGGTAACTACCATGAAAAGTGTGAAAGTGTGAAGACATTCGCGGTGATTCCTGATGCTGTCGTTCGTCATCCCAAGCCTAGTTTATACACACACACACACACACACACACACACACACACACACACACACACACACACACACACACACACACACTTTCTTTCTTTCTTTCTTTCTTTCTTTCTTTCTTTCTTTCTTTCTTTCTTTCTTTCTTTCTATTTTAGTAAAAAAAGATGTTACATACTGCACTTAATTAAATAGTGTGCGTGTAAATTTCTCTAAAAGAGATGAGCAGCAGCGTTTTTTCCCTCCAAGCACCTGGTGGTTACTGTAAAACATAAAATACTGTAAAAAATATATGTATTTATACACACAGACACACACACACACACACACACACACACACAGTTCAGTTTCCATGGCGACGGCTCGAGAACGCTGTTTGAATGCGTCTCTGCTGAAGGGTGCGAGAAAGCAAACCGTGTATTTGAATCATTTTCTGATTATCATTAGCATTAAGATTATTTGTAGTGTTAGGTCTGACATTTTTAGTGGGAAAAAAAATGTTCTGACCCAGTCTTTTGTCTTTCAGTTGAAAATAGAGTAATAGTATAGAATTATTTTTATTCTTCACTAATAAATCTACTTAACTGGTGTTGGCTATATATGTTGTGTGTGTAATGTTAGCTAAGTGGAACACACACTCGCAGATTTCATCTCACATTAATGAGCTCAAAACATTCTCCATTTACGGTCACAGAAAGTGACGAGAGATGACTAATGTGAGATTTGGGAAGGGGCGGAGCTTAATATTCAGACAGTTCGAAAAACACCTACTAATTTATACAGTTCTGTGCAAAAGTTTTAGACACATGCAAAGAAATGCTGTAGAGCAAAGATGCCTTCAAATAATGAAATTAAATGTTTCTACATTAAAATAAAAATACAGTAAAGAGCAGTAAACAGTAGTAAATGAAACAAAGTCAATATTTGCCCACTCTTCTTTGCAGAACTGCTCAAGTTCAGTTAAATTTGATGGTGACCGTTTGTGGACTGCAGTCTTCAAGTCATTCCACAGATTTTCAATGGGGTTTAAGTCTGAGCTCTGACTAGGCCATGCAAGGACATTCACCTTTTTCTCCTTCAACCACTGTGTGGTCAGTTTTGCTGTGTGCTCTGGGTCATTGTCATGTTGGAAGGTAAACCTTCTTCCCATTGACAACTTTCTGGCAGAGGGCAGCAGATTTTCCTCAAAAATTTGATGGTATTTTGCCCCATCCATTTTCCTTCCATCCTGACAAGTGCTCCAGTCCCTGCTGCAGAGAAACACCCCCATAACAGGATATTACCACCTCCATGCTTTACTGTAGGAATGGTGTTATTTGGATGGTGAGCTGTATTGGATTTCCACCAGACATATCGTTTTGTGTTGAGGCCAAATAATTCAATTTTAGTCTCATCTGACCATAACACCTTTTTCCATGTGGCCTCAGAATCTTCAAGGTGCGTTTTGGTAAAGCTCAGTCGTGGGTGGCTTTTTTCTTGCAACCCTCCCATACAAGCCACATTTGTGGAGAATTTGTGATGTTGTCACATGCACACAATGACCACTGACCAGTTTCCTCCTGGCTCTTTCATCCAGTTTGGAGCGATGTCCTAATCCAGGGAGGGTCTGTGTTGTACCAAATACCTTCCACTTCTTAATAATAGACTTCACTGTGCTTCTAGGCATTGATAAAGCCTTTGAATTTTTTTTTTTTGTATCCATCTCCTGACTTTATCCCGGAGATCTTTTGACAGTGTCTTGTCACCTATAGTTGGTTATTTGCTTCAGTTGCGCTACAAAATGCTCCAAGAAAGCTCTTTTCATGCTGAGCTAATTACAATGACCACAGCTGATCACAGTTGAAAGTCAAATGGCTTTGTGTGCCATTGAGAAGGTGATTAGCTACACCTTATTGAGTTTACAATTCATTTTTAGGAGGGGGGTGATCCACTCAGTGATTGTTTTTTATTTTTGTAATTTTTTTCTGACATGTTGATGTTATGTCTTTCACTTGGATGTTATAAGTTGCACTGAGTAAATACAGCTGGATAAAACAGAAGTTCATTTCAGGCTGAAAAGCAACAAAATGTGATCATTTTAAAGGGGGGAGATTCTTTTCTATACCCACTGTATGGTGTGTGTGTGTGTGTATATATATATATATATATATATATATATATATATATATATATATATATATATATATATATATATATATATATATATATATATATATATATATATATATATATATGTGGAACTCCTACAGAAAATATGTAAAAGTTGGCAGGTCTTATAAGATTTTATATTGTTAAACTCTTCCTCTTACACTATCAAACACAAAACACATCAAGTTAACTTTAATGGCAGTCGAGGGTGCCAATACTTAAATCAGTGTACTGTAAACAGCCTGAATGTACTTAGCTACAGTTTGATTCACTCATGAAATGAAATAACACAAAGCAGCATTAAACCTTGAGGAGTGCTATGTTCACGCCGTCCTTTAGTGTAATTATTTAATACTTTTTAATTAAATGTGATGAGATTAATCCCAAACACTGCAGCACAAACACTCTGTTACAGTCTCGAGGAAAATAAACATCCTGAAAAATCCTCTGGTTTGGTTTAAATCATGTGATAATCCTTCCTCTGTGATTAACCACCTGACTCTTCATGAAATAGTGTGTGTGTGTGTGTGTGTGTGTGTGTGTGTGTGTGTGTGTGTGTGTGTGTGTGTGTTTGTGCGCGCTGTAATATCTCAGGCAGCCGCCGGAATTCATTTTCATTATTGAAGTGATATTAAAGTTGAGGGGTTTGAATTAATGAGATTTATCTCCCCCCCCCCCCCCCCTTTTTTTTTTTGCTTCTCTTCCTCTCTCTCTGTATCTCCATCGAGGTAAATATTTTTGTCATAACTCAGATTAAATCAGATTAATTTTATTAGTAGTAGTAATAGTATAGTAATGGTGGTGGTATTATTATTATTATTATTATTATTATTATTATTATTATTATTATTATTATTAGTTTTCTGTGGATTAAATAAGGTTATTCTGTAATAACATTGTGCATTAAATTTGAATCAGACAATTAGAATTAGAGAGAAAGAGAGTGTGAGTTTGGCAGATCCAGAAAGTGTGTGTGTGTGTGAGAGAGAGAGATGATCTGTCCAAAATAATAGAGAGAAAGAGGACAGACAGTCAGACAGATAGAGAGTTAGGTAAAGAAAGAAGGGAAAGTGAAACAGAGAGGGAAAAGACTGAGAGTGAGACAGAGAGAGAGACAGATAGAGATGGAGAGAGTGAGACAAAGATACAGACTGAGAGTGAGACAAAGAGGGAGATGGATTCAGAGAAGGAAAGTGAGACAGAGAGAGTGAGAGGGAGACAGACTGATAGTGAGAGTGAGACAGAGAGGTACAGAGAGGAAGAGTGAGACAGAGAGATAGACGGACTGAGAGTGAGACACAGAGAGAGTTTGGAAATATTACAGATTCAATTAGAGCTCAGCAGGAAATCTTGACAAAGTGCTGCTGTATTCGAGTAAAATATTATATATATATATATATATATATATATATATATATATATATATATATATATATATATATATATATATATATATATATATATATATATATATACATATATATATATATAAACCTCTGGAGTCAGAGTGCAGCACTGACTGTCCGACCAACAACAACACAAAAAAACAAACAAACAACAACAAAAAAAAGAAACAAAACCGAATAATGTCGGTTCAACTTTAAATGATGTATTAGAATTTGAAGTGCCGTTGTGTTCTTGAGCTGCCACCTAGTGGTCATTTGTAGGAACAACACACTCCACAGGGATCTGTCATCACATCACATTTTCATTCTTAAAAGTGTAACTGGATTCCTGAAGGTGTAGAATTTCCTGATCCGTAAACAAAATCGAAAATAGTAACAGCTCATTCACGGGGACTTGTACTGTAATCTAAGACTATTAATAAACGGATAAAAAACAAACAAACAAACAAACAAACAAAAAACTTGTTTAACGAAGTAAAATATAATTGTTGATGTGACGCTTTTTGTTAGGAGACATTTATTTAACATTTATGGAAGGAGTCTCCAGTGTCGGTGCTTTGTAACTGTCACAGTGTTTTGCAGAATTTATCAGCACAGGAAATTGCTGGAGAGAGAGAGAGAGAGAGAGAGAGGGAGAGGTTGGTTGGTAAGGGAACGACGGTTTATCGCAGTTTGTAAGTAAGTAAATGTTTATTGTCCCTAGAAAGGGCTATTTCTGTAGCATCTGGTGACCAAAATAGGACAAAGACAAAACCACAACCCCTTATAGCCTTATATTTAATGGCATTTTTGACTGTTTTTGGCTGAAAATCTTTAGTGCATCACTAATAAATCGTGTGTAATCTTTGCCAAGTCAAACACACTGAGAGATTTTTATTTCTCTAGATTTTTTTTATAAACTCCTCTCCATTTACAGAGCCAGAAAATCAAGACCAGCGATCACTAATGTGAGATGGGGGGAGGGGGCGTGGCTTCCAGGGGGTCAGTTCATATCGGCGAGTTCGAAACACCTACACACCTGTCAGTCACTCCAGATTTATGTGTCAATTGATTAATCTGCTGTGTTTTTTGGGGTGGGTGGGGGGAGGTGCAGAAAAGTGATAACACTCAAAATAGCAGCGTAATCGGGTGTTAAAATATTGACCTCTTACGCAAAACGTGAAAAAAGTTAGCAGGTCTGCAAAAGTGCCAAAGAGTTTAAAAAATCACGTAAATATACCAATTTAATGTAAATCATTAACAGTATAAAAAGAGGGCGTAAACCCTGACACTGTAACGCTTGTTCCTCACATTTCGATGTTGAATTTGTAAAAAAAAAAAAATATATATATATATATATATATATATATATATATATATATATATATATATATATATATATATATATCATGTCATGTTCGTAAATCTTTATAGTTGTATGTTTTTGTTTTGTTGTAAGTTGTATTCTTATAAACACACAAACACAACATCACAACCTCATATTTCTCTGTCCACACTACAGCTCTCTATTCTCAGGTGACTGTTGCAGCGCTCTGCTGCCCCTCAGTGGTGCTGTCGGGTATTACATCTCCAACTGTCCCGTGTGTGTCGAGTCTCAATCGGAGTGCAATTTGATTCTTTTGGTTCGTTTGGTTTAGTTTTGTCTTCTTATTGTATGGCAATGAAATAAACCATAAAGCAAGAGAAAATCACCAGAGATTACTGCTGAGGATGTTACAGCACAACAAAGTGGCTCAAATAAATATATATATACAGTATACTGTACATACACACAAGCTGAGAAATAAAACATTTTATTTTATTCGTGATTTTAAAACAAGTTTGTTTAAAAAAAAAAACAGAGACACCTCCAGCAGTTACATTTCTAGTGTGAATGTTAAAGTGTTTAAAGACAAATTCGTCACTTTATTGATGTTTCAGATGTTTTTCTTTTCTGCCATGTGACTGAATCCCAAATGTCTTTCTATTCACTACATATGTTCACTACACAGGGTATTATACAGTAGTGAGCTAGGACACTAAATCATTTGGGATTCAGTGTTTCCCAGAGGGGTAAAAAATAATAATAAATGGCATTTATGAATGTAATGCAGTAAAGACACATGAGAAAGATTTTGCCTTTTTGCCTTTACACAAGTAGGAGTGAAAGTGTCCCAATAAATTTGCTCAAATACAATTTATATGAAAAAGGTAACCAGCCCATTGCTGCTGAAGATCCTGCTCTGATTTAAAAACAACAGCAGAATGATTAAAAAAATTTCCTTGTAGAGACTATTCTAATATACCTGGCAACCCATGTAGGTAAGATCCTGCTGATGTTTTATCCTAAACATGTAATTCTGTGTACTGTATTGTGATATTTCTCTCATCCCCTCGCCCATCCATCTCTCTCTCTCTTTCTCTCTCTCTCTCTCTCTCTCTCTCTCTCTCACTCTCTCCATTGGAGGCCGAGCGTCTGAGCTATAAAAGAGAAGATGTGTGTGTCCTCCAGTATGGCCTTGGCAGTGGGTTTTCCGGCTCCGTGTCCGCTGCGTGTGTCCACTCGGAGCAGGAGCGGGTGTTTCTGATTGGCTCTCCGGCCCACGCCGTGCTGCAGCGTCGCCGCGTACTTCAGTGTGTGCAGAGGAACCACACGGTCATCATGATCCGCCGTCAGCAGCAGGATGGCTGGGAAGGGAGGAGCCTCGGAATCCACAGACGGGAGGTTATGGAGGGGTGAGTACCTACACACACACACACACACACACACACACACACACACACACACACATCGTCAGCTTACATCATCACATTACTAATTATTAATATATATAACAGTATTACACTATATATCACTACCATATACAGTTAAGTGCAAAAGTTTGCACCCCGTTAGCCACAAATCTAATTCATAGTAACAAGATATTTAGTGTTTTCAGTCTATAACATAGTAATAACTCGTCCACACTTTATAACTCAGCATCTAACAGGTTTTACCATGTTTGGGATTTAAAACTAAATAAGTAAATGTAAATTTTCTTGTCTGATTTTCATCTACTTGAAAAGTAAAATTTTGAAAACGTGTTATATTTCAGAATACATTTTCCACCTAGAAACGATGTTTATTATCTTTCTATTAGCATATAAAAGAATTCATCAGAGTTTTAATTGACAAATACACACCAGTGTGCCATTTTATTGGGTTTACTGACATTAATAAAGTGGAAACGACATTTAAAGAGACATTTTATTCTTAGTTGCTCAGTGTTTTTTTTTAATGCCAAATGGTCGTTTTGAGCAGTAATCTATCTGCCACCTAGTGGCCATCATCCGTAACTACAGAAACAGGTATTAGGTACAAATTAGGTAAAATCCATAAAATTCATTATCCAATGGCATTTTATTTAAATATAATTGGATTTTTTAAAGAAATCCAGCACGCTTTACGGTAATAATCTCAAATATTTTTTTTTTATTTGGTTCCTTTATTAGGAACCAAATAAAAAAATAACAAGGAATTATTGTAATTGTAAATTTAAGATTATGATCATATATAATTTTGTACTTGATGAGCCATTTGAACTGCTCGGGGTCGTCTGCACAGCCATAGTCGGTGGTCCAGGCGTGGCCGATGGTGAACTTGTGGAACTTGAGCATGTCCATGACGCCGACCTCGGCCACGGCACAGCCGAACAGATCGGGACGCTGGTTCACACACGCAGCTGGTGGAACATCAGGACAAAATCATTATTAATTCATAGGTGATTTGAGAGTGTAGTGAGGAAATAACAAAGTTTTACACATTAATATTCAGACCTCAAAGGTCTTGATGTAAATAATAAGAATAATTGTAAATAAAAAGAAATGTACAACCCAATTAGAAATTTTCTTTTGAGCAAAACAGCACAGTTTTGTGTGTTTATATTAATGCCTTTGTAACTTGGGCCCTTTCTGTCTAAAAGTGTGGAACTGTGGGACGAGTCAATGCAAATAAATGTATGTGTAAATGAATAAGACTGAAGGGCAGGTACTACATTTGTAGGAGAGCTCATTTCGGTCAGTCTAACTATGGATAATGGAATTAAACAATTTAGCTTTTATTTATTTTGGCTAAATCACCTTTAAATAAAACAGAATGTGTGTGTGTGTGTGTGTGTGTGTGGGTGTGTGTGTGTGTATGTGTGTGTGTGTTACAGACCCACGAGCAGTCCCCCGTTAGAGGCTCCGTTGATGGCGATGCGGCTCGCCGTGGTGAAGCCCTGCTGGATCAGAAACTCGGCTGCGCACTGAAAGTCATCAAAACAGTTCTGCTTGTTGGCCAAGGTTCCCGCTGTAACACACACACACACACACACACACACACACACACACACACACACACACACACACACACACACACACAGCTTCACATCATTAAATAATTATGTATTTTAACATCATTTCTTTATTGGCCATTGTTTTATATTCATTTTAATGAAGCTTGAAAGTAGTAGATTCTTAATACTACTGATAATAATAATAATAATAATAATAATAATAATAATAATAATAATAATAATAATGTTATTTATATAGAATATTTCTAATCATTTTTATGCATTTATTTGTTTATTAAAAATATTTATAAAACAATATACAAAAACATTTTATGACAAATAAGCCATGGTTAAAAACATCTAGGTTAAAACGCACACATTTACACAAGCACTTAACTAAAATCTAAAACCTAATAAACAAATAATGTTTTTTTTTTTTAATGAAAAGCTGAAACATTTTGATTAGATCAGAGAGACAGCATTTTATCGGTCTGTTCTCTCTTTGTATATAAATGATAAAATAGAGGTTTGTGTTTATAATATTTCAGTTCTAAAACCGCGGGGTGTGTAAACTTTTGCTCTGAACTAAAACTGGGCCTCTCGAATTTCAGTCTGTAGGGGGCGCTCTTACACCAGTCATAAAAACAGGCGCATTGGAGAAAGACCAGTGTTATTTAATAAATTATTAAAGAAATGTTCAATTAAAGGTGTTCCACTGCTCAAGACCTACATTTAAATTAAACATGTTATTAATAAACTTTAGAGAACGACACCCATGTTATGATGTGTTCAATGATGTGTGAAGTGGTTATCGAATGAGGAAAGATCATCTACGCGCTAAATCAAACATTTCAACATTTAAAAAAAACTATGTAATAGAATTGAATAAAATCTCTTTCTTGGCTATTTCCTGATTTCATAACTATATCAGAATCTTTCTCATCACGTTTCCTGCTAGAACATCAGCTAAAATATTCCTGCTAGAACATTACCTAAAACGTTCCTGTTAGAACATTACCTAAATTGTTCCTGCAAGAACATTACCTAAATTATTCCTGCTAGAACATTACCTAAATTATTCCTGCTGGAACATTACCTAAATTATGTCCTGCTGGAACATTACCTAAAATTGTCCTGCTGGAACATTACCTAAATTATGTCCTGCTAGAACATTACCTAAAATTGTCCTGCTGGAACATTACCTAAATTATGTCCTGCTAGAACATTACCTAAAATTGTCCTGCTAGAACATTACCTAAAATATTCCTGCTAGAACATTACCTAAATTATTCCTGCTAGAACATTACCTAAATTATGTCCTGCTGGAACATTACCTAAATCGTTCCTGCTAGAACATTACCTAAATTATTCCTGCTAGAACATTACCTAAAATATTCCTGCTAGAACATTACCTAAAATATTCCTGCTGGAACATTACCTAAATTATGTCCTGCTGGAACATTACCTAAATCGTTCCTGCTAGAACATTACCTAAATCGTTCCTGCTGGAACATTACCTAAATCGTTCCTGCTGGAACATTACCTAAATCGTTCCTGCTAGAACATTACCTAAATTATTCCTGCTAGAACATTACCTAAATTACTCCTGCTAGAACATTACCTAAATTATGTCCTGCTGGAACATTACCTAAATTATGTCCTGCTGGAACATTACCTAAATTATTCCTGCTAGAACATTACCTAAATTATTCCTGCTAGAACATTACCTAAATTATTCCTGCTAGAACATTACCTAAATTATTCCTGCTAGAACATTACCTAAATTATTCCTGCTAGAACATTACCTAAATTATGTCCTGCTAGAACATTAACTAAATTATTCCTGCTGGAACATTACCTAAATTATGTCCTGCTAGAACATTACCTAAATTATGTCCTGCTGGAACATTACCTAAAATATTCCTGCTGGAACATTACCTAAATTATGTCCTGCTAGAACATTACCTAAATTATGTCCTGCTGGAACATTACCTAAATTGTTCCTGCTAGAACATTACCTAAATTGTTCCTGCTAGAACATTACCTAAATCGTTCCTGCTGGAACATTACCTAAATCGTTCCTGCTGGAACATTACCTAAATCGTTCCTGCTAGAACATTACCTAAATCGTTCCTGCTGGAACATTACCTAAATCGTTCCTGCTAGAACATTACCTAAATTATTCCTGCTAGAACATTACCTAAATTATTCCTGCTAGAACATTACCTAAATTATTCCTGCTGGAACATTACCTAAATTATGTCCTGCTGGAACATTACCTAAATTATGTCCTGCTGGAACATTACCTAAATTATGTCCTGCTGGAACATTACCTAAATTATGTCCTGCTAGAACATTACCTAAAATATTCCTGCTGGAACATTACCTAAATTATGTCCTGCTGGAACATTACCTAAATTATTCCTGCTAGAACATTACCTAAATTATTCCTGCTAGAACATTACCTAAAATATTCCTGCTAGAACATTTCCTAAATTATGTCCTGCTGGAACATTACCTAAATTATGTCCTGCTGGAACATTACCTAAATTATTCCTGCTGGAACATTACCTAAAATATTCCTGCTGGAACATTACCTAAATTATGTCCTGCTGGAACATTACCTAAATCATTCCTGCTAGAACATTACCTAAAATATTCCTGCTAGAACATTACCTAAATTATTCCTGCTAGAACATTACCTAAATCATTCCTGCTGGAACATTACCTAAATCGTTCCTGCTGGAACATTACCTAAATCGTTCCTGCTGGAACATTACCTAAATTGTTCCTGCTAGAACATTACCTAAATCGTTCCTGCTGGAACATTACCTAAATCGTTCCTGCTGGAACATTACCTAAATTGTTCCTGCTAGAACATTACCTAAATCGTTCCTGCTGGAACATTACCTAAATCATTCCTGCTAGAACATTACCTAAATTATTCCTGCTAGAACATTACCTAAATTATTCCTGCTAGAACATTACCTAAATTATTCCTGCTGGAACATTACCTAAATTATGTCCTGCTGGAACATTACCTAAATTATGTCCTGCTGGAACATTACCTAAATTATGTCCTGCTAGAACATTACCTAAAATATTCCTGCTGGAACATTACCTAAATTATGTCCTGCTGGAACATTACCTAAATTATTCCTGCTAGAACATTACCTAAAATATTCCTGCTAGAACATTTCCTAAATTATGTCCTGCTGGAACATTACCTAAATTATGTCCTGCTGGAACATTACCTAAATTATTCCTGCTGGAACATTACCTAAAATATTCCTGCTGGAACATTACCTAAATTATGTCCTGCTGGAACATTACCTAAATCATTCCTGCTAGAACATTACCTAAAATATTCCTGCTAGAACATTACCTAAATTATTCCTGCTAGAACATTACCTAAATTATTCCTGCTGGAACATTACCTAAATTATTCCTGCTGGAACATTACCTAAATTATGTCCTGCTGGAACATTACCTAAATTATGTCCTGCTGGAACATTACCTAAATTATGTCCTGCTGGAACATTACCTAAATTATTCCTGCTGGAACATTACCTAAATTATTCCTGCTAGAACATTACCTAAATTATTCCTGCTAGAACATTACCTAAATTATTCCTGCTAGAACATTACCTAAATTATTCCTGCTAGAACATTACCTAAAATATTCCTGCTGGAACATTACCTAAATTATGTCCTGCTGGAACATTACCTAAATCATTCCTGCTAGAACATTACCTAAATTACTCCTGCTGGAACATTACCTAAATTATGTCCTGCTGGAACATTACCTAAATTATGTCCTGCTAGAACATTACCTAAATTATTCCTGCTAGAACATTACCTAAAATTGTCCTGCTAGAACATTACCTAAATTATTCCTGCTAGAACATTACCTAAATTATTCCTGCTAGAACATTACCTAAAATATTCCTGCAAGAACATTACCTAAATTATTCCTGCTAGAACATTACCTAAAATATTCCTGCAAGAACATTACCTAAATTATTCCTGCTAGAACATTACCTAAATTATTCCTGCTAGAACATTACCTAAAATATTCCTGCAAGAACATTACCTAAATTATGTCCTGCTAGAACATTACCTAAATTATTCCTGCAAGAACATTACCTAAATTATTCCTGCTAGAACATTACCTAAAATATTCCTGCAAGAACATTACCTAAATTATGTCCTGCTAGAACATTACCTAAATTATTCCTGCAAGAACATTACCTAAATTATTCCTGCTGGAACCTTACCTAAATTATTCCTGCTGGAACATTACCTAAATTATGTCCTGCTGGAACATTACCTAAATTATGTCCTGCTAGAACATTACCTAAAATAATCCTGCTGGAACATTACCTAAAATAATCCTGCTGGAACATTACCTAAAATATTCCTGCTAGAACATTACCTAAATTATGTCCTGCTGGAACATTACCTAAATTATGTCCTGCTGGAACATTACCTAAATTATGTCCTGCTGGAACATTACCTAAATCATTCCTGCTAGAACATTACCTAAATTATGTCCTGCTGGAACATTACCTAAATCATTCCTGCTAGAACATTACCTAAATTATGTCCTGCTAGAACATTACCTAAAATTGTCCTGCTAGAACATTACCTAAATTATTCCTGCTAGAACATTACCTAAATTATTCCTGCTAGAACATTACCTAAAATATTCCTGCAAGAACATTACCTAAATTATTCCTGCTAGAACATTACCTAAATTATTCCTGCTAGAACATTACCTAAAATATTCCTGCAAGAACATTACCTAAATTATGTCCTGCTAGAACATTACCTAAATTATTCCTGCAAGAACATTACCTAAATTATTCCTGCTAGAACATTACCTAAAATATTCCTGCAAGAACATTACCTAAATTATTCCTGCTAGAACATTACCTAAATTATTCCTGCTAGAACATTACCTAAAATTGTCCTGCTAGAACATTACCTAAATTATTCCTGCTAGAACATTACCTAAATTATTCCTGCTAGAACATTACCTAAATTATTCCTGCTAGAACATTACCTAAAATATTCCTGCAAGAACATTACCTAAATTATTCCTGCTAGAACATTACCTAAAATATTCCTGCAAGAACATTACCTAAATTATTCCTGCTAGAACATTACCTAAATTATTCCTGCTAGAACATTACCTAAAATTGTCCTGCTAGAACATTACCTAAATTATTCCTGCTAGAACATTACCTAAAATATTCCTGCAAGAACATTACCTAAATTATTCCTGCTAGAACATTACCTAAATTATTCCTGCTAGAACATTACCTAAAATTGTCCTGCTAGAACATTACCTAAATTATTCCTGCAAGAACATTACCTAAATTATTCCTGCAAGAACATTACCTAAATTATTCCTGCTAGAACATTACCTAAAATATTCCTGCAAGAACATTACCTAAATTATTCCTGCTGGAACATTACCTAAAATATTCCTGCAAGAACATTACCTAAATTATTCCTGCTGGAACATTACCTAAATTATTCCTGCTGGAACATTACCTAAATTATTCCTGCTAGAACATTACCTAAATTATTCCTGCTAGAACATTACCTAAAGTTTTCTGCTCCACAAGCTTTAACAGATTTTTTTCCTGTAATCACAATAAATGTCTTCTTTGTCGTTTTATCAGCTGTTAGTCGCCTGTTTTGCCACTTTGCAGATTGGTGCGTTACTGTAGTTGTCTCTGACTGAGTCACACATCTGTATCAGTTCACTTCTCACTCGAGCGTGACCATCTAAAACTATTTAATTATTTTTTGGGCATCGCGTCACATCAGCTGAGTAAATGGAGAGAAATAAATCGTTATTAGTAGTTATAGTCGTTATTAAATTCCTGATTTATTCATGTAGGTTTGCAGTGTGCTTCATTTTTTTATACAGTTTGCCAGACAAAAATGAAATAATGGCTTTTTTATGTTTAACTCATAGCACATATGACCTGTAACTATCTCTACTGCCCCCTGGTGGACTTGAGGGTTTATAAATCTGATCATTTTAAGTGCAGCTAGATTGATGACTACTAAAATGCGGTATAGGGCCGTAATCAAGACCGCCATTTTGAAGTCCAAGATCAGGAGTTTGAGTCAAGACCAAGTGGGGGTCGAGGACAAGTCAAATCCTTTACTTCTCCAAGCCTTTACTTCAGCTAGTTATACCAATGCCCAAATCTGAGTACAAATGTCGACAGATCCAAGACAAGTCTGAGTCAATACAGAACATGTCTTGAGTTCTACAGCCTATTTTACTATTCAAATATTTAACTTTCTCATTTCTTTTTTTAAAATATTGAAATACTCAAAAATTATTTTTCCTCCTTAACATTGAAAACAGCACATCTCTGTGAGAATAAAACCGCACAGTGTGGTGTCACTGCACTGGTAGTATATCATCTCGGTAGGAGGCGTGGCCTAAAGTTTAGAGTAGGGATTGTACATTATGATATGAGTCACATGATTTATAAAGTTTTTAAAATTTATTCTGCTATTTTATGAAACTGTTTATCTCTGAGACGGTCACTTCAGGCGACTGTGTGATGATTTACACACTCGTTTAGTGCACCGTGCTAAACTGGAGGCTGTAAGCTTCCATTACATGTTAGCAACATTACCCTCATCGCTCTGGTGCAAAAGTAAAGAACTTCAGACCGTAAACGCATCGTGTCTGAGGGACCAGCGGAGGTTCTGGGTACCTTTGTGCCACGTCTGACCGTATTCTCCTCCTCCTCGGATGTTGGCCACGGCCAGAATCCCACCCAGGTGTCTGACGAAGAGCAGGTTCGCTGTACTACACACACACACACACACACACACACACACACACACACAATAATATTATATAATTAAACAAGGCAGCTAGCGTATATGTTGCAGTTGCAATGTTGCCAATGCTGCAGTCAAACACACACACACACGCACACACACACACACGTATTAGTGTAGAATACACACTTGTAGTAGGGTTGAATGGCGTTCTCAAAGCCTCCATATCCGTACAGAAATACGGGGTGTGAACCGTCTTTCTGTAAACCGCGAGCGTGAACCAGAAACATCGGGATCTTCGTGCCATCTTTACTAGGATAGAAAACCTGCAAAACACACACACACACACACACACACACACACACGTGTGCATTTACTTTACGAGTGGAGCGAATTGAAATCAACAGAGCTGTTACATTTTAGCGCCCTCTGCAGTCTGTGAAGAGAAACACAATCACAATTACAATGAAAACATTAACAGCACTCAATCACAGCAGCTCTGTTCAGGATGGGGGTGGGGCTAAAATTCTGGGCTGGAATAAAAGCCTGAAATAAAGCTTTTAAGACACGGCAAAATAGTAAACCACGATTTTACTACCGTATATTTAAAACTATGTGATGAGTAAAGATGTGGAAATGTTTTTTATTTAAGTATGAAAAACATTTTTTGTAATATTAATTGTAGTTTTTTAAATGATATTTTTAATATATTATGTACATATATAGTCTAACTAAAGTATTTTTAGTATTACTCATTCACTATATATATATATATATATATATATATATATATATATATATATATATATATATATATATATATATATATATATATATATATAATCAATTATAATTCCATAATACAGATCCAGCAAAGACAGATTAGTGTGTGTGTGTGTGTATGTGTGTGTGTGTGTGTGTGGAGGAGATCTGTGCTAAATGACATGTAATTTATGAGAAGCAAATGACACACTGTTGTAGGAATGTTCAGTAATTGGTACTTGGTGTGTGTGTGTGTGTGTGTGTGTGTGTGTGTGTGTGTGTGTGTGTGTGTGTGTGTGTGTGTGTGTACCTGACTGGTCTGATAATCGGAGAACTGCACGCCCTTCACCTCCACCTGTCTGAACACTGTGGGCTCTGCAACCGGTTTGCTCAGGTCATAGTGGTAGATGATTCCTGCAGGTGAAAGTTCACACACATTATTATTATTATTATTATTATTATTATTATTATTATTATTATTATTATGATGTTAAAGGTGAGTTATGCACTCCACCAGGTGTGGTGAAGGAGGTGAACTTGTAGAAGATGTCGGCGTGTTTCTTCTTGCAGCTGAGCCCCACCACTGTGCCCACGTCTAACGGCAGCTCTCGAATCCAGCTTCCAGACGAGAGCTCGTACAGATGGAGTGTGTCCTTCACGTCACGTACGTAATTCACCAACAGGAAGCTCTGGTTCACACATTCCACAAACCCTACAGCCAAAATAAACACAACTCAGAAATGAGAATGAATGCAAAAAAATGTTAAATAAAAATAACCCCAGAATATCAGGGCAGGATTAACAAATCCAGATTAACAAAAGGTGCATTAGGTTGGATTTGTGTGTGTGTGGGGGGGGGGAGGTCTCTAATGGTTAATTGGGTTGTTAGTTGTATGAGATTAGAATTATTTTTTTAACTCACTGAGCCCGCCCCCATTTCCACCCATGTACACAAAGCTCCGCCCCCCAAAAAGTACAGAGTTAGCATGCTAACTGCACTGTCATGACATCACTTTCAAGCGCGCTCGGACATTCGCCTGCTTGAAAGACCTTGTCTTTGTGAAAGAGGTCTCTCTTTCACAAGAAGCCGAGCCAAATACAAATGAACAAACATTCCGGACCGGAAGTCAGGTTTCCAAACTTGACAAAGATTAACAGAACCAGATTAGAAAAATCCAGATTAACAGAACCAGATTAGAAAAAGCCAGATTAACAGAACCAGGTTTAAGGAAAACCATATTTATAAACCTAGGTTAACAAAGACAGATGAGCAAATCCAGATTAACAAAGACAATCTGATGACAAATTAACAAAACCAGATTATTAAATCCAGATTAACTAAAACAGATTAACAAAGAAATATTAACAAAGACAGGTTATCAAAGTGAGATTAATAAATCTGGATTAAGAAAGAAAGAGATTAACGAAACTAGATTACCAAAGCCAGGTTAACAAAGAGAGACAGTTTAACAAAGATAGATTATCAAAAACAGATTAACAAAGCCGGATTAGTTAAAACAGATTAAGAACGCATGATTGACTAAACCCTCGTTAACAAAACCAGATTTACAAAAACCAAGATTAACAAAGCCAGGATTACAACAAAGCCTGAGTTTACTCAGTGGTGTGATGATATGATATAACGTATCATTAGGAAATCTGCTAACACAAATTATCTAGAAAATCACTTCAGTTGTTGTAATAGTTAAAACTATTTCTTAAATATTTTTATGTTTCTTCAATACCTTCATGTAGGCAACGTTATCTACAGACTCCCGGCCAGCACCCCGCTAACGGCATGCTGTGATAGGCCGGCTCGCTTTCAAAATAAACACACCGCCAGCTCCACTGTAATCCTGCAGAGTTAGTGTAAACATCATGTAAATATCAAACCCCAGTATTATCCCCAGAATCCACGCCTGTTAAATTCACACTGCTCACTTCCTCTTTCTCATCCAGAGAAACACAGAGCAGTGAAAGTTCTGAGTCCTCGCTGCGGTCAGAACTTCTGAGAAAAAAATCTACTAAATCAGCGCAGCAGAGGCTTTTCATCATTTTCAGTTGAAACAGGAAACAGGAGTTAGGAAATCAGCAGGAACACCACAGGACAGCGGGTCTACAGAAACTGCAGAGAAAAGAGGAAGTGTGTGTGTGTGTGTGTGTGTGTGTGTGTGTGTGTGGGGTGGTGGGGGTGGGATATTAGCAATTGCCAAAATATTTTAGGAAGAGGAGGAACTCCAAAATGATTGTTTCTCTCTGTCTCTTTCTCCCTTCCCTGTCTCTCTCTCTCTTTCTGTTGGTCTCTCTCTCTCATCTGTATCTCTCTCTTTCATTCATTGTCTGCCTCTCTCTTTCTGTCTGTCTCTTTCTCTCTCATTGACCGTCTCTCTTGTTCTGTCTATCTTTCTGTCTCGTTGTCTGTCTCTCTCTCTCTTGTTGTCTCTCTCTCTCTCATTGTCTGTCTCTCTCTCTCTCTGTCTGTCTTGCTCATTCTGTCTCTCTCTCTCATTGTCTGTTTCTCTTTCTCATTGTCTGTGTCTCTCTTTCTGCATGTCTCTCTCTGTCGTTGCCTGTATCTCTTTTTCTGTCTGTCTCTCTCTCATTGTCTGCCTCTCTCTTTCTGTCTCTCTCTCATATTGTCTGCCTCTCTCTTTCTGTCTGTCTCTCTCTCTCTCATTGTCTGCCTCTCTCTTTCGGTCGGCCTCTCTCTCATTGTCTGCCTCTCTCTTTCGGTCTGTCTCTCTCTCTCTCTCGTTGTCCGTCTCTCTTGTTCTGTCTATCTTTCTGTCTCATTGTCTGTCTCACTCTCTCTCCCTTGTTGTCTCTCTCTCTCTAGTTGTCTGTCTCTCTCTTGTTGTCTGTCTCTCTCTTTCTCATTGTCTGTCTCTCTCTTTCTGTCTGTCTGTCTCTCTCTCTCTCGTCTGTATCTCTTATTCTGTCTGTCTCTCTCTCATGGTATGTCTCTTTCTTGTTGTCTGTCTCTTGTTTTCTGTCTTTCTCTCTCTCTCTCTCACTCTGTTTCTCTGTCTGCCTGTCTCTCTCTTTGTCTCTCTCTCTGCCTCTCTCCTTCTCTCTCACTTTCTGTCTTCTGTCTTCTATCTGTCTGTCAATCTCTTTCTGTATGTATGTATGTATGTCCATGTGTGTATTTTGTGTGTGTGTGTGTGTGTGTGTGTGTGTGTGTGTGTGTGTGTGTGTGTGTGTGTGTTTTTACCCAGGACATCTTTCTCGTGTTGAGGTATCAGCGTTCTCCAGTTGTCCCTCTCCGGCTCCAGCAGGTCGATGTTGATGACTCGGTAGTTCGGAGCGTCCAGGTTAGTGCGGAAGGTGAACACAGTGCCCTCGTTGGTCACGTAGGAGTACTGCGCCTCGAACGTGTCCACCAGCTTCACCCACGGCAGCAAACCTACACAGTACAGAGACACGCAGACGTGATATTCAGCTCCATCTCATTACACAGAATTGATTATTACCTTCTCCCATCCTTAAAGCCCTGATGTCCTGATGTCCCGATGTCCCGATGTGCCCTGACACACGGGGTGGAGTCCCTTTCCGAGGTAAAAGTGCTCTTATTTAAAAAAACAATAACTCAGTAAAATTAAAAGGTGCCACCCAGATAAACTGCTGAGTAAGAGTAGGGAAGTGGGAAATAAATGACTCAATATGCACTCATAATATTACGTGAATATTAAAATAAACACCGATATGAGAGTATATATCTCGTTTTTCTCAATATTCTCCTTTTAATTTTATAGTTAAGCATTTTGATGATTCATGCTTGTGCTAAAGTTCATGATCGTCCGATTAAATGCTCTCTATAATGTATATGCCCCGCCCCCGGCTCTCGTATCTCGGCAAATCTCGAACGTTATTGGATGTTGTGTAAATCAGTTAAGCGCTTCAACTCTGACTTCATAGAAATACATCAACGTACAAAATCAAACCACAGCTAAGAAGCCATTTAATGGGGGCATTAATGAACGTCTAATGAATATTAATGAACTCTTACAGAATAATGAATATTAATAAGTGTATAATATTATACACAGCCCCATTGTGTTTATTTCACATAAATCACAGACAATTGTGTTGTTTTCTTAAGCAAAGGAAATGACCAATATCCAAGAAAATAATTTTAATCACAAACTGAAATGTTGTTGAGTTTATAAAATCTGTAATCAATCCCTTTCAAATCGTCCTCGCGGAGGAATTTAAAAAAAAAAATTGAATCCCAAATGGATTCATATTCACTACACATGTGCACTACATTAATGTATAAACATAATTTACTCCGGTCAAAGTAAAACGTCTTAAAAGTAAAGGGTTTTTTCCCCCAGTGCTTTTTCTTAAAGTTCATTAAGCTAATAATGCTGATAATTCATAAATGACTGGAGAAAAAATCAAGACAATGCTTGTGATCAGATCACCTGACATGAACCCATGCATACACACACACACACACACACACACACACACACACACACACACACACACACACACACACACACACCTGAGATGCCGTTGGGAAGCTGGTGTAAGTCGCAGTACCACAACTGGTTAACAGGCTCACAACCCTCAGTGATGGACAACACGGCATAACGTCCATCATCTGATATCTGTACAGAGAGAGAGAGAGAGAGAGAGAGACAGAGAGAGAGAGAGACAAAAAGAGACAGAGAGAGAGAGACAGAGACAGAAAGAGACAGAGAGAGAGACAGAGAGAGAGAGAGAGACAGAGAGAGAGAGAGACAGAAAGAGAGAGAGAGAGAGAGAGAGAGAGAGAGACACAGAAAGAGAGAGAGAGAGACAGAGAGAGAAAGAAACAGATAGACTGAGATTCCGTACTTTATACTATTACATTCCATGATAATTTTTTCTTGTTAATTATGATACATTGCACTATAATGTAAAGTTACATGGTGATTGTGTGTGTGTGTGTTTGTGTGTGTGTGTGTTTGTGTGTGTGTGTGTGTGTGTGTTTGTGTGTTTGTGTGTAATTAATACAAAACACTGAGGTAAAAAAAAGTGAAATTAAAGGCTTGTGGTGAGGTCATGTGATCAGCCTGAACTCTGCAAACATTGGGCCTTGTTTTATCTCATTTACTTTTGTGTAAAGTTGTGTGTAAAGTTGTGTGTAAAGTTTTGTGTAAAGTTACGTGTAAATGTTTGCGTAAGCCCAAACAGAACTGAAATACTCCGCTGGATTTACAAACGTTTCAGAAACGCCGATTTGCTAACGTGCAAACTGCGTTCCTGACGCGGCTCATTTGCATCTAGCGACGCCCACAAAACTCCATAAAAGGTAAAGTGCACAGACAGATACAGGGAGTATGAAATGAGCGATCGGGGTAAAGGCTGAAAAACAGAAGTGGAAGTTATTTTTACTCACTTCTATGCCAGTAAAAATATTTTAATAATATGAATGATAAAAATAAACGCGTCAGCTGAGGCGTTTGTTTTTACGGCTCATGGCTCTGCGCAGACAGACAGACAGACAGACAGACAGACCGGCGCGACCTCTGTTCATACACCGCCATTTCTTTTGTCAATTAAATGATTAATTTTATTTATCTTAATTATGGGTGTGTGTCGGCTCACTTTCTTTATTTTTTTTATATTCTTTATTTAACGCTAATAAAATAAAACGACTGGTTTTTCACTAAAAGTTCTGGATGGAGCTCTGAGTCCCCGAGCGAGTGAACTAGCATGAGGACGTGTTTTTAATCGAGACTCCAAAGCTCTTCTAGAAGTGGCTCTGGATAAAGATGTCTATTAAACACTGTGAACATAATAAACATTTAATCAGTTTAAACTCCACAGCATATTCCAGATATAAACGTGCAGTAACCCATGCAGATTATATAATCTGAAGTTGATCAAGTCGAGGTTTACGTTATTTATTCTTCTTATCACACTCAGGACCTCGAGTAGGTTACGAAGCTTTTCCGTATTTACAGGATTTTCATCGATATCAAATCTGTTGTGTAAACACTCGTACTGATGATTCATGGATAAATCCGTTCGTATCCAGTTTGATAAATGAGGCACAATGTGAGTAATCTGTCTCTCTCTCTCCCTGTCTCTCTCTCTCTCTCTCCGTCTCTATCATTTCTAGCACTGGTTTCTATGAGTTTAGGTGAAAAAGGGGGCGTGTCCTAGCTGAGTGAGGTCATGCGACCACGCTGTTTCTCTCACAGTGACGCTGCTGTGCCATTTCGGATGCTCCGGGAACTCGGCCACCAACACGTCCTCTGATTGGCTGGTGCCGATCACATGGTAGTAGAGTTTCTGGTTCAGGTTAGTGGTCGTCTCCGTGCCTGCAGTAAAATGATTATTATTGTTGTTGTTATTGTTGATGATGATGATGATGATGATGTTACAAAGAGAAAGGTGTACGTTTTTATTTTTCACGCCTTAAAACAGACTCGCAGTGAAATATGTTATAAAATAATATTTTAATTATGTTTCTGAGTTCCAAAATAAACTTTCTTTCTATTCAAAATATATATATTTTTTAAATTTTAAAATGAATCTAGCTTTTATTTATACTTCATATGTTGTAGTTAACTTTTAGCTGTTGGATATCTAACACACACACACACACACACACACACACACACACACACACAGCGTTACCGTCGGCTTTGCCGTGCTGCAGGGGGTAGCAGTTGTAGAAGATGCCCTTGGCGTCGTGACTCCAGGCGAGACAGCTGAACTTCACTCTCTCCAGGACGTCAGGAAGCTCGGTGACATCATCAGCCTTCATAAACTTCACCGTCACCCAATCAGAACCGGCGCTGCTCAGACCGTACGCGAAATACTCACACTCCTCCGACAGACGGCCCACTGCACACACACACACACACACACACACACACACACACACACACACACACCGAGATGACCAATTCATTAGTGAAGATAATGTGATCAAGAGAGAGAGAGAGAAGCAGACAGTGTGTATATACTGTGTGTGTGTGTGTGTGTGTGTGTGTGTGTGTGTGTGTGTGTAAGGTTGAGAACCCACTCTTGAGAGCCACAGTTTCGTCCTCAGACAGTGTGTGTGTGTGTGTGTGTGTGTGTGTGTGTGTCTGTGTGTGTGTGTGTGTGTGTGTGTGTGTGTGTGTGTGTGTGTGTAAGGTTGAGAACCCACTCTTGAGAGCCACAGTTCCGTCCTCAGACAGTGTGTGTGTGTGTGTGTGTGTGTGTGTGTGTGTGTGTGTGTGTAAGGTTGAGAACCCACTCTTGAGAGCCACAGTTCCGTCCTCAGACAGTGTGTTAGGGTCGAAGAAGACAGAAGCCGGACTGTTTAGAGAGTTCTGTACGTACAACACGTCCTGATTCTGCAGTCCTTTATTATGGAAGTAAAAATACCTGCGAGGCAACGTGATCATTACTGAGAGTTATTACACACATAAACACACGGTTTTATTTTATTTCAGATCAGTTTATTCAGAGCTCTGAGTGCTGAGTGCTGAGTGCTGAGAGCTGAGAGCTGAGTGCTGAGTGCTGAGTGCTGAGTGCTGAGTCTGTTACATGACGAGCTGCAGTCTATTTTTTGTCTAATTAACTTCAGGAGAGAGAATAAAGAGAGAGAATAAAGAGAGGGCTGGTCAGGGAACGACTGTTTATAGCTGCTATAACGTAAGTGACAACAGGAACTAACTCGTTTCAATGATTTTCCACAACATTAAATATAACTATAAATGGATAAAAAAAATTAATTGTAATTGTTGGAAAATTGCTGTGGTATCACAGAGGAATAAAACACTTCAGACTGTGCTGTTATAGGACAATAATCACCTTCACTTAAAATATGTGTGTGTGTGTGTGTGTGTGTGTGTGTGTGTGTGTGTGTGTGTGTGTGTGTGTGTGTACCTGTCTCCTCTCTTATAGGGGCAGCTGTATTTGGGGTAGTTGTACAGTTCAGTGAGGCGTTGATGAAGCTGCTCTCGGACTTCACACTGATCCAGGAAGGGCATGGTCAGTTTATTCTGCTCCTCTACAAACGCCTACACACACACACACACACACACACACACACACACACACACACACACACACACACACACACACACACACACACACACACACACACACACACACACACACACACACACACACACACACACCAACCAACCAACATTCTCTTCTTAATCTTTTGTTTTTATTATCTGAACTTTATCTGGTATTTTAATATAGAAATGTTTTGTTCAAAGTCGACTTTTTTCCTTCATAAATTTTAATGTTTGGTAAAAATTTATAAAATGCCACAACAGACGCTTTAATATTCTAATAACTAACTGTACAAATTATTATTATTATTTTTAAAAAAATACCTCAACATTCTAAAGCTGAATGTCAAAAGGAAAAATAAATAAATGAAAAGAGAGGACAGACGAAAAAGTGTTTAAATAAATAAATAAATAAATAAATAAATAAATACTTAAATTAAACCCTCAACATTCTGAAAATGAAATGTTAAAAGAAATTAAATGTTAAAGAATGAAAATGAAATATAATAACAATCATAAAATCATCAACATTCTAAAATTGATTATTAAGATAATACTGAAGTGGGACTTTTGTAATATTGTTTATTATTATTGTTTATTAATAGATTATTAACACACAAACAAACAAACATTCATAAAATTGAAGTAAATAAGTAAATAAATAAATGTTAGTGGACATGGTGACCTAATGGGACAAAATTCTACTTCATTTTATTATTTATTTATTAATTATGTTATTGTTGTTGTTATTATTATTATTATTATTATTATTATTATTATTATTATTATTATTATTATTATTATTATTGCATCACCTTTGTCTCATCACTATCAGGGTCCTCCAGCCACCAGTACGGATCAGGGATCTTTACACCATTGTAGTCCTCCACCTGAGACACACACACACAGACACACACACACACACACACACACACACAGAGAGAGAGAGAGAGAGAGAGAGAGAGAGAGAGAGAGAGAGAGAGATTTACATATTGTGAAACCTACACTTTTAATCTATTATAAAATACATTCACTGTGTGCAGTTTTCGTTTCCAGTGAATGCTGTATAAACAACTATCACCCTGGTGACATCTGACCCCTCTCTCTCACACACACACACACACACACACACACACACACACACACACACACACACACACACACACACGGTCAGCTTGACTAATCATGACAACTGGAGAAAGGAATGTGAGCTCCTCAAACTTTCCATAGGGGTGTGTGTGTGTGTGTGAGTATGTGTGTGTGTGTGTTGTGTGTGTGTGTGTGTGTGTGTGTGTGTGTAAAAGTGAAACCCATGCTCACCTTACTCTCGTCTCGTCGTGCTTCGGGGTAATTGAAAGCCATGTAGAAGGATCACTGTGAGTTTTTCTGTCCTTTCAGCTAATTTTTGCTCGTGTGTGTGTGTGTGTGTGTGTGTGTGTGTCTGTGTGTGTGTGTGTGTGTGTGTGTGTGTGTGTGTGTGGCCACAGATACTCAGTAAGGCAGCTGCCGAGAGTGCAAAGTGAAAGCAAAAGCAAATCAACTCCCTTGTTCTTCCTGCTCTCTCTCTCTCTCTCTCTCTCTGTGTGTGTTCCGGCCTGACAGGAAGTGATGTCACAGGTGACGGGGATGAAGAATAGGTGCAGCAGTGTTTGTTAAAAATCTCCCTGGCTGTGTGTTATTGTTATTTAATATTTAAATTGATATTTAATATACTTCCAGTGCATATATACACTTAAATTTTACAGGCATAATGTCTTTTGACTTTGTAATTAGAAATATATATTTATTTTTAAAAAGTATGTATTTATAAACATTAACAAAGATATGTTTAACAAACTACATTTTTTGAGAACAAAATATATTCAGACTCCACACCTTACCAGAGTTACACTGATCCCTTGATGGACTCGATCCCTTCACTGGGCTTCAGGTCAGGAGATGTGGGTCCGTATCATGATGCTCCCACCCCCATGCTTCACTCTGTATATGGAGTTCTTGGTGATTTTGGGATCATACGCACAACTCACAAAGAGTTCTCTTTTTGTTTCGTCTTAAAGAGTTCGGATTTGTCTAAACGCTTTTAGACGTGCGACCCTGTGCTCCTTTTTTAAGCAGTGTAAGAGTTTAGTGTGAGGTGAAGGAATGGAGACGACTGCGGCGCAGTCTGTAGCTCCGGCTGCTTTCAGGTCGTCCTGCAACTCTTTTCCAGTGAGTCTCCGACGTTCCTTAGCATCGGTCTGAGAGTGCACTGTGTAGCGACAGGGATGTTAAAGGTCTTCGCTACGGATCCGCAGCTTTTTCCATTGGGAAAAAAAGTGTAAGTAAAGTAAATTTTATTTATATAGCACATTTAAACACAGCACAGCTGAGCAAAGTGCTGGACAGAGTCGAGAAAATATCAATAAAATCAAAATAAACAACATAGAAGACAGACAAAAAAACAATACTAGATTTAAATTAAAACGCCAGGGAGAAAAGACACGTTTTCAGCCTCTTCTTAAAAAATGATAATAGAAGGTGTAAGGCGGAGAGCCAATGGCAACTGATTCCATAAGTGAGGGGCAACAACAGAAAAAGCTTTAAACGAGATCGAGGGACATACAAGAGACAAGAAAGTGTTGTTTGATGATGTTCCTGAGAAGTTTAGGAAGCTCCTTGACCTTCACCATGATTGCTACTTGCTGCGTGAAATCTTTCTAACCAACAGCAACCTCTTTTATATAGTGACAGTCGCACAAGCACTTTATTTATTTATTTATTTTGCAGTATGTTTTAATGTAGCGTCTAAATACTTTTTTCCCTTTCTGTTTATTTTTTCATAACTTTTTGTGCATATGAATAAATATTTTTGTTCATATTTATAAGTGTGTGTGTGTGTGTGTGTGTGTGTGTGTGTGTATATTAATTAAATAAATAAAATAAAAAAACGTATTTCCCCTCACTGTCGATCTTTAAGGAAAAAACCTGCACACTGAAATGTCTTTCTCTTCTACATGTTTACAGATTCTAGTGAAAAATATCCTAATCACTCCGTACAGGATTTTGTGTTTTTTTGTGATTGTTGCGGCCAAAAATGCTCGATTTTGCTACTTGAATTGGCAAAATATTGTTTTCTTGATTTTGCGTTAATTTCCGCGATCGTCCTGGAGGGTTTAGAACAGGAAACGAGTTTTCAACTCTGATTTGATTATCAACATCGACCACAACAGTCTCTGTCTCATCACCTGAGACGTTTAAACACGAGTCTCGTCATCGTCTCTTCACTCCTGACATCGCTGGGGAAATAATCGCTCATTCATTCATTCATTCATCACTTCTGTTCTGTTCTTGGTATTAAAGTCTTTTTATTCGGTCACTTGAACACTTTTAAACTTTGTGTGCACGCCCGTCTCTGCCGACATTTTGACAGCCGCTGTCTGATCACAAGCTCGATCGATTAGACTTACGGAACGTCATATCGATCCGAAAACCTCAAATCGTGAGCTGGTGGGGTTTTCGAGGTCAGAAGTCTGTGTTCATGAAACTGCACGACATGATCTCTACAGGAAGACGCCTAGTAAAGGTTGTTTCACCAAAACAAAACAAAATTGCATGTCATTTTGGTGAAATGTGTTTGTGTAGCGATGTCGAAGTGTATTACTGCCACAACCTCTACTTCTTCTCGGCTGAATTCCGGAATTCATGTCTACTGCAGACCACCTCACATACGATACATGCGTATTTAGATATTTACGTTCACAATCCGGTTTTTTTTTTGTTTTCATTTTGAAAAGGAAATTGTTTTCCTGAGGTGTTTAGTCATGCAGACTTTAGCCCTCGGGCATCACACGGGTTCCAGGGCTCGTCTAACGAACTTTACTTGAAACTGCATTGACATCGTGACAGAGTTTCCCCTCGAGGGCAAAACACAAAGACTCTGATTCTTTTAAAACAGAGCTGCAATTCAACACCAACAGTATTTCATGTCTTTGGCTCACATTCAGCACGTTTCAGATATCCTCCGGAAAAACAACAGCAGCAGGAACAGAAAAAAAAACAAAAAACTGGATGTGTTCCACATCGAATAGTTTCCATCTAATCTTTTCCATGCTGTTTATATGATGTCATGTGTTTGCTTAGCATCATCTTTCATGTGCGAAGCCAAAGCAAGTTCTCGTATCAGGAAGTCGTCACGATCGGAGAAATCACAAAACGCTGGCTGTACATTTACATTCTGCGCTTTACGAGATCTACGTCTAGACGAGGTGCAGAATCCGATCCAAACGTATTTGAAATGCAAAGATATAAAATAGTATTTAGCATTAGAAAATGCTAAAATGTGTCAAGAATACTTATTGAAATGCTGAAAATCCTTTGCGTGGTGTAAACTGGCACTCGTGCGGAACGGGCAGGGTAACTCAAATGACTACTCTTTACAACCGTGGTGAGCAGAAAAGCATCTCAGAACGCACAACACGTCCAACCTCGATGTAAATATGACCTACAACAGCAGACCACCTCATCAGGTTCCACTCCTGTCAGCCAGAAACAGGAATCATGGACGCAGATGCAGCAAAATTGGACAGCTGATGATGAGAGAAAACATCGTCTGGACTGAAGAACCTCTGCTGCAGATGGTTGGGTCAGAATTTTGTCATCAAGATCATGATTCCATGGACCAGCCTGCCTTGTGTCAGGGTGTAACGGTGTGGGGATATATGATGGACCCCTTAATACCAATCGAGCTTCGCGCTGACCTTTATTTACTGTCTTATACCGGCTACTTCCGTCACGAAGTCCTCTCAAACTGGTCCCGTGAACATGACGATGAGTTCAGGGTTCTAGAACGGTCTCGATAGAGCACCTTTTGCGATGTGGTAGAACGGAAGATCCGCAGAATGAATACGAAGCTGACAAATGTGATGCAGATGACGTCAGCATGGGGGAGAAGCTACAGAGAATATTTCTAACACCGTGTGGAATCCATGACACGAAGAACTGAAGTCCTAACCTCTGTTAGTGTTCCTAATATAGTGGCCAGTGAGTGTATAACACTACAAACAGACATTTTTATTGCTCAGATCAGCACAAAGGAATAATAATTTATTGCATTAAATTTTAAAAGTGTTGATGTGTCTTGCGTTTTACACACACACACACACACGCACACACACACACACACACACACACACACACACCTTATTCAGAAGCGTCTGGCAGATGTGTATGAAGTGGACGAGTGTTGACAGACGATGTCCAGCATGAGGAAATGCAGAGGAAGGACAGGAAGTGGTGTGTGTGTGTGTGTGTGTGTGTGTGTGTGTGTGTGTGTGTGTGTGTGTGTGTGTGTGAAGTGACATGTTTGCGCTCACTCACTCGGCAGCTAAAGTTTGAAGTGTGTGTCACACATATATTTCCTGTGTGTGAGCCATCTGACAGTGCTTCAGGCGAGGCTTTTATGTGTTTAAGACTACACACACACACACACACACACACACACACACACACACACACACACACACACACACACACACACACACACACTGGGCCATCAGTACAGATTTAGTACTCGCTTGCTGATATTAGTAATATTAGCTAATAAGTGAAAGGAGAAAACGTATTTATAACTCCTACTCAGCGTCCATCTTGATTACGGAGATCTGTTCCTCTTATCGTTTATGACACTAATAAACCAGTTTTAAATATAAAAACAAACCTTTTCACTTTTCTTCGTATTTGTTAAATATTTTGTTTCATGATCTGTAAGAATTCCCTCAAATTTACAGTGAATTCATTAGTGATTAGTTTATATCGATCCTTTAATGTGGTTTAACTAAAAAAATGTTTTTGAATCTTCTAATCTAATTGAACTCCAAATGATGAATTAAGTGATTATTATTATTATTATTATTATTATTATTATTATTATTATTATTATTATTGTTTGTTGTTGTTGTTGTTGTTGTATATAGCACTTTTCATTGTGACTTTTCAGAATTCCAATATAAAATTAATATTATTAATGAATATGAAACATTTTTATTATATTGTTTTTCAAAATACCACATTTATTGTTCTTCTTCTTCTGTATCTTCCTCTTCTTATTATTATTATACCTTGTTGAATTCTAAAAAGCTTTAATGTCTCCAAAAAAAATAAATATGATCCAGAATATTAATCTGTTAGTTTAATTAATTAATTTATTTAACTACCTATTTATTTGCTTATTTACTTACCTACTCATTTATTTATTTATGTGCTTACTTATTTACTTATCTATCTATTCTTTCTTTCGAGACCCCTGCTATAGACTACTGTACGTCAGATCTAAGCGATTGGATCAGATTTCTCCTCACTCTGTCTGGATTTGATGGTAATCTGAATTGTAAAAGTGCTGTACGGATAAAGTAAGTGAATAAGAAGTGACTAGCCGCTCTACACCTCGCCGTGTGTGTGTGTGTGTGTGTGTGTGTGTGTGTGTGTGTGTGTGTGTGTGTGTGTGTGTGTGTGTGTGTGTGTGTGTGTGTGAGTGTTAATGTAGCTGCTGTATACCTGTCTGAACATGTCCAGGACACGTGTTTGTGATCACACTGCCATCATGTGAGAGATATTTACAGTTCAGCGCTGTAACGTGTCCTATGACCAAAACATGAAGTCTGATCACTCACACGGGAGAAGGAGAGGCCGAACAAACACTGACTCTCGCTCTGTGACGTGTTTATTAATCCTCGAAGCCAAAGTTCAGTGAGACGCAGTGACTCACAGTCCACACACCGTTAACCAATCGGGGTTCGGCGTGGGCGTGATGTCATTGCTGGTAGAGGTGAAAAGGAAGTGGTCGACGTGCCGGGCTGTTAGACTTTATGTCTGGTCCATGATGAGGAAAGTCCCTGAGTTACTCACCTTAACGTGTGTTTGTTTTTGTGTTTAATGTGTGACGTGTGGTTTCATCCTGGGCAACACTTCTGTCCACAAGAGTGGTGTTCACAGAGCTACATGAACCCGCCATGACATCTGACATACACACTGCATACCTACAAAACGGTCCAAAACGTGTGTGGTAAAATCTCCTGTCTGTCAGGCAGACATGACTCTCTCGTTTCTGTTGACATGAAGTTGTTATAACACTTCTGTTACGATGTCCTGACGTCCTATCAGCATGAATTTATTCCGCTACAGTTACAAATTACTTCATAAAAAAACTGTAATCAGTAACGTAATCCAGGTTTCACAGCATGAAAGTAATGTAATCGGATTATTTTTGGATTAATTCAAGGTCACGTGTGTAAATAAAGTTCAAGAGAAATGCGATAGGATCTAAAATACTTTTATTTAGAGTTTATTTTAGAGCTTAAAAACATGGTCAGTGTTTGGATTTGTTTGAATAAAATAAATAAATTTGTTTGCTCGTGTAAGACATGAGACCTACAAGCCTGGCGGTGTTCATATGGCTGCATAAAGCCTGCATAAAGCCTGCATTAGGCCTCAGTGGCATCTGACAAACTTACCTTCCAAAAGCGTCAACTGTCATAAAGAGTGCGTTCATCGATTTCAAAACCAACCAAACCAGACTCGCTTTGGTTAAAGGCCAGAAACAGTTATGCAAGTCATAGCAACCTTATAACATGACAGTGAAACTTACTTCACTCGGGCTCTGAAACGGAAACATGATGATGTCACGGCACTGCGTTAACGTCCATAAATAGACCCGAGCATACGCTGAGCTATAAAGTCAATTGTTATGGTGGTCTAATGTACAGGAAGTCTTATAACGCCTGAATCAAGTGGCGTAAAATTGCTACGTCAAATTCGTTATTCGATTAAACAGGTGACACGTGATATAATAAGGCTTTATAAACGTTTAGGTAGGTTTACCCCAGACGTCCTGAAAGGCTTACGTGTAGGGGTCATGTCTCTGTTATGAACACCACCTGGAACTAAAGTGTTCTGTAAGTTTGAGATCTTATGAACAGTAAAATGAAACTTATGTCACTTAAGGGCCAGAAAGGGAAAAGAAATCTGTCATTATAATGTCATAACCATAAGTCGCAGGTCACCATTAAGCCCATATTAAGTCCAGGAATACACTGAGCTATAAAGTAACGTTGTTATGACGTTCTAATGTACAGAATGTGTTATAACACCTGAATGAAGTGACATAAGGCTTTATTACATTAACTTGGCATCATACTTTATGAACCAGTCAAAACAGTCTTTAACAGTCGACACCATTTTAAATGTCTGTCGGTTTGTCAGATGTCCTGAAAGGCTTATGTAGGTTTTACGTAACTCTTATGAACACTCATGTTAAAAATGGCATTCTGAACTCATAATGTGTGTGTGTGTGAGTGTGTGTGTGTGTGTGTGTGTGAGTGTGTAGTAAGCCGTTTCCTGAAAGCATCAGTCAGTGGCTGTAGCTTTAGGGCTGGAAGTTGTGTACTCGACACACTTCCCCCCGCTACAGGAAGTGCTACAGGACTGAGCGAGTTGTCGAACATGCTGAGAGACACAACACTAATGAAGCATGAGATTCTCACATGGAAGTGACTCACGCTATTTAATAACACACGTATCCCATGCTGTTTTTATAACCGTCAGAAAAAAGAACGCTATTTAAAGGGAACCTACACACACAGGCTTTATAACGCATTTATAAGCATGGAATAAATCTCAGAGTCTATTCGAAAGAGGGAGGAAACAACTAAGACTCTTTTTAAAAAGTTTTTAATAAGTTTGTAAAATTCAGCATGTAAAATACGTAAAATAAAGGACACAGCTGTAAAAATATCATGTTTGTCTGAAGAGAGCATCTACCTCCCCAGAAACGGAAAACAAGAAATATTTTTTATAAATATTTCTATATTTACATCACATTTTGTGTCCAAATCTCAATATATATTATAAATACAGATTTATATATATATATATTAACATTGCTACATATAACATTCATTAAAAACAGAACCAAATAATATTATAAATATATAATTAAATAAAATCTAAAGTAAAATAAAATACAGACAGACAGACG